>JAXCGZ010022685.1:170000-198350 GCA_037179515.1 Halocaridina rubra | reverse complement strand
TGGCAGACTCTTATATTCCTTTGCAAATTAAAAATAAAGACCATCCATGAAGTCCACCTTGTAAAACATGACACTTTTATACTATAATTCCTTATAAATAGATCAAAGTAACGGGAATTTCCTTGTATCATGGGTTCAAGGAAAGCCTCCAGACGAGCACAAGGATGGGGGAAGAAAATCAAACATTGGCTTTCCCTTCCAGATATTCCAGAGATTGACGGAATCCAAGAATTCATCAAGTGATGCATTTATATAAATTTATGAGGTATTCGTCAATAAATACACTGAGAAAGTATCACTGTTGATAACTCAACTAGAGCAAAATTGAAAGGAAGTAAGTGCCATTGAAGGATAGTTCTTTTGGATTCACAAAAATCACTAAATATTGCTTTCTTAGTAAGAGACTTATCTGCAACTAGGACAATTATGCAGCGACTTGCAGTTATCCATGAAACATGGAGAGAGGTACTAGGGCAGCTAAGCTATCAAATGTATAATATTCAGTGCCCTTAGACATGAACAAGAAAAGGTAACACGGTGAACTAAAATGTGAGAGGAAATTCCTAACAAAACTGTGCATAAAACAAATACTGACGTACCCCCTTACCCATTGCAGAGAGGTTACAAGACCCCCAGTGGATAACAGGGAGCATATGTATTTTAAAATACATACCTATTTAAATCTAAATTCGTAAATTAGGCACAAACAGATGAATACAAATATTAGCAAAATAGGACAATCCTGACAAAGTAAGAAATAGTGAAAGCAAATCATATTTCAACTCATTTGATATCCCAACTAGTAAGTATTAAAAAAGTTAACATAGAAAACAAGAAAAATCAAAATATGTAAGATTCAAAACGGCTGCAGCCTGGAAAAACATTCAAGGTGCAGGCTGGGAAGAAAATACTTTCAAGAGGCCCAAATCTAATTTCAGAGAACTTCCCTCAAAATAAGTACTTGTACACAAACAGGCGTGATATGAAAACCATAATAAAAGCTTAATATATGTAACCAATATGTTGAATGAAAATCATGGACAGGCACTACCAAAAACTAAGAACCAGTACTAATTACATGTAGACGCCTCCAAACCAGCATGTCCCAAGTAATCACATATGGCCAATATTGTATACCTTTCTCCACAATGAGTTTAGGCAGGTTAAACTTTACCTCTACATTGTCAAAGCAGACAGGTTGCCTAATAAATGTCTACTGATTTCTATTCCATGTTTTGGATTGGATATATTTTTTCATATACAGAGGAGCTACTAACAGCCAATACCTTACAGAAAATTGCAGTTATAATACCTATACACTTCTCTCTCAGCTAGTTAGATGATACATTTCTAAATTACATTAAAATGGGAAGTTATATATAAATAAACCATAACATAACGTTTTTAAGCAACAAAAGCTCATATGGTGGGACATGCATTTGCAACACTATGAAGATGTGGTATGATTAAAGAAGTAGAGAAGATATTATTCCATTCATTATTATTCTTCTCTTGGAAAATATGTACAGTATTTAGATTTAAAAAAATCGTAACTTTTTCAAACATATAAAGCTGCAGAAAATGTATTGCCATGCCTATCCTAACTGTCTATGTTAATAAACGCCTAAACTACTCCACCAATGAACTACCGTTTCTGATGCTGAACCTGAAATATTTAGTAGTTTTTTCTGGCATATATACAATAAAACTTAACAATGGCTTGAAAAAAAGCATGACAATTGAAAATAAAACTATACCGTGATCTTGATACAATTTTAACAGATACAGTATGTCACACAGAGGGATCAAAAAGCTTACCTTCAACTTGTCCCAATATGTATGACGATCTTGAAAGATATCAGAGAAAATAACAGAGTCAGGGGAGTCCTTGTAGTATTTTACTGTTTTGCACTGAAAAATAAAGGATATTTACGACATTAAGTGTCAAGAGTTGTACACGTTTAACGGGTTAAGGACTAGCATACCTTACAAATGAACCAAACTTCAAGCCCATTTTACTTTGTTTTGCAAAATGCAAAATGATCATTCAGATTTATTATATGGAAGGAACAGCAGTGGTATCCTTATAAAATATGACCATCTATCTATGACAAGATTTCTACAATGTAAATACATTTTCTAAGGAAACGAATATATAACAAATAATTTAAGGATATACCCATAATCCCATGTATGTCCTGCCCTAAATTATTCACGCCTCATAAATACCAACAAAGGTTAAGTATGGTTATGACTATCCTGCCCAAGTTAGTACAAGACATAAGTATGAAAATCAAATTGCAGTTCCAAGCAGCTAAAACTAAGCAAATAAATAAATATAACTGAGATAGGAACGTGTTGAGAGCATAAACGATATCTAAAATATAAAAAAAAACACTCGTGAGCTGGAGATGGCAAAGATGGTATATTTTAAACACATCTAATGTCATATCACGCATGTACCCATGAAGGTAGCCACAACTAAATGTACAGCCAAAAGGCAACATGACCTAACTGCACTTGTTCACATTTAGGCATTAGGCATATTGTAATGTGAATAATATAAAACCGAACAAGAGCATAAGCATACATTTTGAGGTACACTAATTATTATAAGTACTTGTATTTTGAAGGAGATAAATACATAGATATATTAAGCCAGTGACTATGATATATGTTAATTACTGCCACGAAAAAAAAACATTCGTGTTGCAATACTTCGTACATAGATCTCTATACTGTAAGTCCTTCCAGAAATTCAAGGGACACATCAAATTTAAAATCCATATTAAATAACAGTCTGCAGTTGTATGAGCAAGAGAGAAAATTGTTAATCAACTTAAAGCCTACAAAGAGATAATAAATACTTTAATTTAGAAGGACATTTAAGTTTAGTAGAACGAAATTGATGCTAAAACTAAACTAAACAGTAATACATTTTAGTAATATTAAAAAACAAAATTTAGACAGAATACAATTTGAAATTCTAACTACCCCACAAAAGCAGTGTTAAAATATTAACAAGCATTTATACTGGCAACAATATCAAGTAACATTAGAGCATATACAACTAAAAGAGAAAGGAAATGTATCTGCAAAATATATATTTATACCAAAAGCTGATATAACACATCAAGACTAAAGCAAAAGAGTAATAAAACTACTAAATAAGGTAAAATGTTCATATACAGTACATCGCTGTAAAAAAAAAAAAATCAGAAATTGCAATTAAATGTGTGACATATTATATATCTTCATCAATACGAACCATATGAAGGAGGGCATCCTTTGGAATGAAAGCATCTTGAACGATCGTGAACTGTATGCTCATAGGACGACCATATTCCTGGGGCTTATGCTCAGGAGGTGGCATGACCCAAAAGCCGCTCGTTGTTGCACCTTGTCCTCCACCTCGTACATATGGAGCTGAAAAAATGGAATTACCATGAAAAATCAAATATGAAATTAAAAAAAAAGGGATGAAGGATAATGCAATTTATGACAAAGAAAAAGACAAAATAAGAAAGTGGGAGAATTTATGCAAAATGTGAGATGAAAAATGAAGAAACAGATTTACGGAAAAGTAAAAAAAACATGATATTAATACACGAGCTCATATGGAAATGAATACTTACAGACAATGATACCAATACATGGTGTGTAGCTGGCATCATTTGAACCCTTCATCTTCATTTCATATTCTAACTGAGAGTCAATATCTCGAAGAGTTGGCAAAGGTGGAGAAAATGGGTGCGTGTGATACCTGAAGAAACAAAATTATTTCAATTGAATATATACAAACATTTCATTATACAGTACATACTTTTAGTTCTGGTGGTGAGGGAACATTAATTACACATTCATTAGGAAGTCATTTACACATTTTTTTCCTAGTAATAAGGTAGAAGGATTTCCACCCCTGGAAGTGCCAAATGTGCCACAGGACACGACTAAATAGGAGGAAGGTGACAATCCGTTCCTCCTGCATATTAGTCATGCTAAAAAATGATAAGGTGAGGAAAGGCAGGACACGACGAAGGCCTGCTGTCAGTCTAATACTTAAATTTTTAGATGAGGCCAACCCGCTAGCTATAGCATGGTAGGGCAACTCGTACTAGTAAAATGAGCAACTTTATAAAGGAAGTTATATAGCATACAAGAAGACACTCACATTTAACATTAAACTTAATAAAGTAGGTTACCCTAAAAGGTCTAGCTGCTTTACCACATATGCTTTCGTAAAAGTTATATCGTTATAGTTATAAACGAAATATTGCTACACTTTAGTATTATTTTTCTTTATTTAAGTACGAATTGGTAATACTAACTATTGTGAATAATTACTAAGAGAACCTCAAGATGTTCCCATAAATGAATGTCTTCAAACATTTCAGCCTAGTATTTTTTTGAAACAAGATACATATCCCAGAGAAAGATAGCAGTATGTCCACTACTGAATATAGAAAGGAGGCATCAAAGCTTCAATATATCTTGCACATCCTCAAAGGAAAAAAGGATTGCCAACGCCACAATCCCATAACCATTTTATAGTAGTTTCTTATACCAAGAAAGAAAACAGGGGCAGAGATATTTCTCTTTCTCCACCAGGTCTAGTTCTAGTTATACAATCGCGTAACCTGCATCAATATAACAATAATGTCTAAGTTGATGCACATTAACTTGAAAAGAGCAGCATATGGTTTAAATGGGATGGTCACAGTGGAAAAGCACCCAAAGAATAGCAAATGAGAACTAATAAAACAGCCAACCATCATTCAGGACTGGATATTCATACAGCTGCCAAGCTTGGTTTTAGCATACAACAAAATTTGTTATTAACTGCTGATAACATTCCATTATATTTTTTTTGTACATGGTCAACTTAAACCCAGTAATCCTGCTGCATTTCCAAAAATTTTTGAAACAATTCGTGGACTTAATAAAGTATCTAATATTCACTTTCTCCCTATGACATTGAATAACAAAGACATATTGAAGGAAAGAACCATAATGAAAGAGTACAATCCATCAATCAAGAGGAGATAATCACATAGCCATTAATCTTTACAATCGCATATAATAGACAGCTTACTACTTAATACCAGTAATCCTGCTGTTCAAAGAACTTCTCAAAAGAAAACTGGGTGTTAACACACTATATATTAGCTTAATCTATGAAGTGTCTTTTAGGGAATCCCAAATACACCTAACTACTGTAGCTTCACAGAGTACTACAGTCACTGATTTTATTAATACTATAAAATACTAAGTATCAGCTTTTTTACATGATGCTTATTCCTAATAAATCTAGTACAGGTATTGGCAACTATCACTTGAAGAAACTGAAACAAAATATGGTACTCTTTTGCATTTTTATAATCATTACTTCTAAAGTTTAGGTTTTATACACCATAAGTGGTGAAATATGAAGCTTTATGCAACAGCATATGCTAAAATCATGTCCCAGGTGGCAGAATATGATACTGAACCTTTCACCCATAAAACCCAGCTGTAAGTCACAAAAAGGAGCTTAAATATACCTACCATCCCACAAGAGAAAGATTTAATTTATCCATTTCATCGTAGAGCATCTTCTCAATGCCACTCCCTTTTTCACCATCACCCAGTCGGCATCTTACAGGTAAGGCATGGGACACTATCAAATCTGAGAAATTATTGTAATATGAATGAGGAAGGTGTTGAACCCATTTAGTGTTCAAAATGTCTGCATTTCATACCAGTCTTACACCAGTCTATACTGTTCCCAACTACAGTATATCACCATTACAAAGCTAAACACAAGTAGAATTTATTTCTTTTTCAAAATGTTTACCTTTGTTATTAAAAACAATAGTGTACTTGTACTGCCAGTTATCTATGCAGCTATGAAAGAGTAATCATTTAAAGGTTGGTGAACAAAACATTATAATACAAAAATAAAAGTATTCTATTACATACGAGGAGAACCTCAAATTAGAGCAACCATTTCCATTTGTTTTGCATAAACAACAGCCTTGTGTACACATACCTATTCTCTAACATTTTCATTAACACATATTTGGAGAAAAAATTACTGCATTTTCACATGGTAAGTGACTATATATATGTATATATTTAATATCTGGCCTTCATTTTACAACACACAAAATGGAGACAAAACTTCAAAGGGAAGGTGAGTGAATACCTAAACTCTTAATTAGATTTAAAACAAATACATTTTAGTACTAAACTTTTCTGTAATTAAAAATGGCTGGTGAAACTATACGTAATTACTAGCCTTACTACGAATATAGTGAATGTAAACCTAATCCTAGGCTCACAGGTTAAAATAATCAATAGCCCAGTACAAAACTCAGTGGAAGTGTTCACAAGCTAGTTGAATGTATACCTAATAATTTGCTTATATATTAACCACTCAAAAATAATGGTATAACTCTTACTGTGATTTGTAACATCCCATTGCCCAGCTAGGTATCCAACGACTTCTGAAGTGGAGAGATGAGCATGTACATCTATAACAGCCATAGCAGATGATGACATTGTCACAGTGAATGGCTGCATTCGTCCAAGTGACTGAAAGCTTGTTAACTCCACCATTGTGTTCATGTCACTGCAGAGTAAATAAATGTTACCGACTAATGCTAATAAGTCTCAAGCATAAGGAAATAAAATGTTATAATACTTTTGAGAGATGTTATGATAAGGGCATCAAACAGCCAGAGTAAGGCCGCTTTCACACCAAAGTGTCAAGTCATACGTGGCACGTCAGTTGAGTTTGAACATCCGGAAATAAATGAACCTTTCACACAGAAGTGGCACATGGGAGTGTCACGCCACTTCAGTTTGAAAGCTTTCATATATTTCTGGATGTTCATTTTCAACTGGCGTGCCACATGGCATGCCAAGTGCGACGTGCCACTTTGGTGTGAAAGCAGCTGAAAAAGACAAAATATGAAACAAATGGCTTCTTACAGATAGGTTTGTTAATAAATGGAGAACACTGAGGTAGAAGTAACAGAGTACAATAAAGTTCTGCAAAACTGAAAGAATCAAGATGACAGTCTGTGAATAATAAAGCATCATAAATATCCTTATGTATCAGGCAAAACTCATCAATGTCTTTGAGGAAAAAGAGGAAATGACCTTAAGGCAAAAAAAATAAAATTTTCAATGCATTGCATGAATTAAGAGTGCAACGTGGATGAATGATAAGCAGAGTAAATGCTCCCAAACTACTTAAAAACAAGTATATTCACTTGTATTTCATGTGTATTGTAATATGTAAAAATCCTAAAAGTTAGAGCATACATATATCATTAAGGGAAATCTCTTATCTATGAATAGTGTCGTCTGCAGATTGAAAATTGGATAATGTCAAGCAACATGGAAGAGTGAACATAGGAGCATGCCGTTAATTATGAAACCTTAATGTGAACAAAATGAATTTTTTTACTTACTGATTAGGATGTCTATTTCCAATCAACTCAAACTCCACAATCTCTTGTTCGTGAGGTCCTTCGCTATCGCTGTCCGTCATCTCTTCTTCGTCTTAAATGGGAACAAGAATGCAATGTCAATTAATAATTTCAATTCACAACAATAGTAATTAATTTCCTTCCAAATTTTAGCATTCTGTTACATTAAATAGTCTCAAAATTCTATAAAAAGAAGTTTGAGGATTATAAAATGACAGCATACTAATTCTAAGTTAGTATCATATGATTATTTATTATAAACAACAAAGAATAAAGACAAAACTGCAGGTCAGCCATACAACGAAAGATGAGTATCCACTACTCAATTAGTTTGTACTGAAATACCTTCACAGAGAGAATGAAAGCAAAGAAATTATAATCCTGTGAGTGCAGAATTTGTCTCCTTTCAAGGTATCAACACTGGAATCAAAGTGTTTTCTTATTTTCACTAAGAATCCATTCTAGTCGTAGAAATAAGCAAGCGTTCTACATTGTTCAATACATTAATTTATATAGTAATGACTACTATTTCAATATTTTATGTTTTCACAAACTACTTAAGTAAAGACCAAAGTAAAGGAGCCTACTGCTCTCTCTCTTCTTCACATCCTAAAGTTGTTATTGATTACCAAATACATCACTTTCTTTGATACTGAGCTTTTCTTAAAAGGATGAGAGAATATGACTGGATATGACTAAGGTCTCATCAAACCTTTACAAGGATATAGTTTCATCAGTATGTACATGCTTGAATTAAGTTCATTTACTTAAACTATAATGTGGACAATGGCAAAGAACTTTTAAAATCATATAAAATGTTAATGTCGGCTGTGAAAAAGAATCACATAGAAGTATTCAGGATCCAATACTATATTTGGGTACTGATTCTGTTACATTCTCAGCTATACAGGAAATCATCACAGAAACAAGTAAACCATGCAACTCTTTAGACTAGAATAGTCTGCATATATAATTAACATTAAAATATCACACCTGTATGATCAAGCATAACTAAAGAAAGGACAGAGAAGTGGGTTAATTTTGAAAAGAAAGCATTACAAGTTTAATGGATAGGCACTGAACTGGATGTTATCGCACTTTGCGGAAGAGAAAGTACGGGTACTTCATCATCTATATTGAATAGAACCTTAAAATTATAAAAAAAAAAGGTAAGAGCAGCACTTATTACCCTTCCTCATACAGATCTACATATTAGGACATATTATTAAGTAAACTTAAAAAATTAAAGAAAGTCAAAGAAGGACATAAAAGTACTTTGTATTGAATTTGTATTATTCCATGTTCCAGACAAAATACAGTTCCTACAAGAAATTCTTAAACTAAACACATATCCAGCATGAATGTACCACAACAAGAATACTATAGAAATTAAACCTGGTATTTTCGGTTTAAAAAACCTAAAAATTATCTACAAGGCAAAAGGTTTGGATATATTAAAACCTTTTTGAAATTATACAAAAATAAAAAATTTTATATTTCATTTTTTCCAAACAGAAGTCACATTCTGCCATGCCTACAGGTTGGCTCCTACTAAAGCAAAAAATCTGAGGAACAAGAGAGTCAACTTGTATCGCTCATCATTACTTCCTCTGCAATTCCCATTGTGGCAAGAAGAAATTATAGAGTAGGGAGAATCATGTGGTCTCTGAGACTCAATTTTAGCTAGTTCTCAAGTTACACAGGAAAAATGACTGTAGAATTCTTTCTTCCTTAGCAGTTCAAACTATACACTTAAAAAAGGACTGAGGTAGCGAAGTGGTTATAGCACTCAACTCAGGATGTGATAGACCTACAATCAAGCCTGCCTAGGGGCATTAGGAAGGGCATCCGGCCTTCATTCCCAAGCTCTAACCTGCCTTCGTCCACCCCCATAATGTGGATTAATAGTGACACAAAATAGGAAACAAACAAACATTAAAATACTTACCCAAGGCTTCTCCCTCTTTTTCAAATTCCAATCTCTTCTGTCTATACCAATTGTTCTTATAGGAGTCCAATTTCTTTCCTCTATAACGAACCTGAAAAAATATTAAAGTGTTTTTAAGGTTGTACAGAATTTATTATTACCAGTTTAGATCCTGGCTCCTAAAAGTCTTTTATCAATCCAAAGAGCATCTCCATAACTATACAAAAATCAAGTTCTCTCACTTAAGCCGGAAAACTGATGTTACAGCTAACATCAGTCCTAGAAACGTTGCAACAAATAAAAGGAAAGTTATGTCACAAAACTTGAAAACACTGCTCTTAATAATATCAATCTTACAAATAATTGCATAAACAAAAGGAAAGCCGAGTTTTTACTAATTATAAGAGGAGAAATAAATACAGTAGCTATAAACAGCATGCAAGTAGCAGAAATTATTTTCTCCTAATTTCAAAATAGCAATGTTACAATGGAGTACCACAGCACTCAAAAGAAAAAAAAACTTTTTCTATACAGTATTGGGAAGTAAAATGTCAACAATACATCATTCTGTTACATAATTAACCACTTATAAGAATATTCGAGACTGAGGTCGAATTACTGAAAAGCTAAACATTTTTTATCCTCTGACACCTTCCAAGGTGAATTTGCAACTTAAGCTTTGCATATAACAGTATGAGGAAAGGAATGAGAAACTAAAATTTTAGCTAATGCATACAGATATCTATATTCCCCAAAAGGCATGCTATGACTTACAGACGCCCATCCACAGCCAGATTTTTTGTCCGGATTGACGATCTTTTTGCAGTATATGGCCCAAGCGCTTGGTGTGCCAAATATCTTGTTTGTTTCTTGAGACTTGATTCTCCCATCCGGCAGCAGATCACCTTTGAATTTATTACCCTTTGGAAGACAAAACAAAATTTAAGAAAAAAGGAAAAGAAATGAAAGAAATACATTAACTTAAACAAATATAGATCAATGGGACATCAGTATGAATAAATGACAAGAAAAAAAATTAATGCCTTTTAACGTGAATGCAAGAACTGGGAAATGAAAATCATCTGAAATGATTATAACTGAAAAAAAGTGATTGACAAGAACGTAACACTTAAATTCATAATAGTATACTATAGCTATTAAAATATACTTTGATACAGATAAATAAAAAGGTTGAAACAATGTAGCAAAGAATAAGATGATCTAAGAAGTGCCTGCAAGTGCAATTTCCAGGAATATTTCACGATTTCAACAATAGCCACAAAACAGACATATAACAAAGATAAATTCACTCTGGCTTATGATATTAGTGTCTACTGTAGATGTATTGAAGGAAATGATTAAGATAATAGTAAGTGGTATCTATGAAAAGTCTCGCTCACTACCGAAGCCCCAATACACTTGCATTATGGCAAGTATGTCAATATTATACGATGTAATTGTAAATCTTGCAAACACTACAGACCATGTCTGCCACACTACAAGACGACTTTAGACATACTGTATACAAGAAATGACAGATTAAGCCATTTTTAAGGAAATCATTATGCCATACTACAATAAAAAATGTAAAACAACAGTACAGTATATGAGTAAAATACAAATACATAATTCATAAAAAGCGAAGAACGGTACAACTTTTCCCATAAAACTAGTGTTACATCTAATAACCCCTACAAGAACACAAAAAAATTAATATTCTTATATTTAGTAGGGGACCTATTTAAAAGCCAAAAACATTGCTCTTCATCTAAGCCAAGTATGAGAAAAATTCATTCAGTGGTGAATAAAGCACAGGCAAACCAATATTAGTAGGGTAACAGTGATAAAAAAAAAAAAAAGTTATGGTCACAAACCATATGTCAGATTCAATGAAAGCCCATTGAATTTCAAGCTTGGCTAGTTATGAATAATCAGTTCATAAATGACTTGGTATTATTGATTACGAGGGCAAAATAAGTCTCAAAATTATCTATCAATACTAGCACAATATTTTCAGTTTCAAATAGTACTAGTCTTCCTCCACATCTGATCCCATACAATCCATAAATATCAAAGACTCTCATAACTGTATCCCCAAAAAGCAAATAGGCCCAAAACAAGCTTCAAAGTAAAGAATCAGGAAACTCGAATACAGAAGCTCCCCTGCTTATGAACAACCGAGTTATGAACATCAACAGATACAAACAAACTATTACCCATTATCTACTAATGTAGCAATGTATGTTTAACTGTAGTGTACTGTATTATTACATTATTATTACTGAATTAGAATTCATTAATGCAGTATACTTTATGCTTTATGAGCTACTTAAGTGTCTTTAGCCTAAGAACTATTCAGTACTGCATATGTATGTACAGTACAATACTTAATTTTACCTACATACAACTTATGAACAATTCTACTTATGAACGGACTTCTGGAACCTAACTCATTCGTAAGTTGGGGAGTGTCTGTGCTGGATTTATAGACTGGAGCTCATTAAAGGGGTTTGAAATTTAAAACTTCTTCAGAATTTCACGTGAAATTAGAAGAGGACATACTTATTTACAAATGAAGATCAATAAAAAATGGTAAAGATACAAGCATAGCATTATTCATGTGATAACATAAATACGATACTATCCTTCTACAACTATAATGCGCATATCAGGAAGGAATTTTACCTGACAAGCAACCCATTCCTTAAAAAGTTTAGAGAGAAAATCCTCTCTGAATATTGCACTTTTAATCCTTTGGGATTCTGGACAGGTTTCTGTAAAATTACACAACAGAAAATATTGGAGCAAACGCAATAGTACCAAAGGAATACATACTAGTGGCTGCATGAAAATGAATACAAGAGTTACTTAGCTATACGTATATAAAAAAAATTAATAAAATACTGTGCTCAGCTTAGACATACAGAATACAGTACTGTTTCTACCACATGCAAACTGTGCTTAACATACCTACACACATTTACCAAATCATCAATGCATTCTCATTTGATAAAAACTCTGAAACAGAAAAAAATAGACATTTCAGTTTAAAAGACATGCAAAATTAAAACGTTTATAATAATAAAGAGACGTATCACTTACTCTCAGATAGTGTAAAACAGATAAGAATTTCATATGCATTCACTCCAGTCATCATCTAACACGAGGAGAAGTGGATTCTTGGGAAGTGATTGTGAGTATTTTCCATAAATTTACTTAAGAATTCTTCAACAGAAATGAGCTGATTTTAAGAAAACTTAAGTAAGCAATGATACAAATTAATGGGGGAGATTGTTTTTCCACAGAAAATTATACCTCAATAATATTGATCCCATTTTATAAAAACTTTACTAAATAATTATGAATTGTAGTTTGGGGTTTCTCTCCAGTTAAAAATTCCCCTATTAATACTCAACAGATTTTGAGGAAATTTTCCTTCGAATAATTCTAAATTCCCACACACATAATGTACAAACACAGTTGAATAAATTACGTTATATGGTTTAAATGGGCAGAGAACACTAGAGGAAATACAAAAAACATATTGGCAGATTGCAACTTACGCTCACACAAAAACACACGCTCACGTGTGCACATATATCCCGTTAGTGGTGAAAAAACGCTATCCGTTTATTCCCTTCATAAAAAAAAAGACTAAGGAGCACACGCACATGCACCCACTACATTAAAAATGTCAGCAAACATTCATCCACGGCAAGAGCATGGCAAGTACCAACAATTATTATCGCCTAACTTCAAAACAGCAATGTTACAATGGAGTACCACAGCATTAAAAACAATTTTTTTTTTTTCTATTTTGGGAAATTAAAATATCAACAATACATGAGCTTAAGCAGGCTTCAGAATTCATCTCATATCCATAGAAACATTCTCTTAAAAATGTTTTTGTTATATTATTGCTGGTATGATGATACAACAGTCTAATCAGGGGAAGATCAACTGTAAGCAATTTCCAATTCACTGCACAAATTTGGCATTATTAATATCACGATTCATGAATATGGTAATTATTTTTTTATTTGTTCATAAATTTATAAAGCATTTTTAAATATCATGAATTAAATTAGGCAGTTATATAATTTTAGAGGCTTTATTTGCAGAAGAGTCACACACATCACTGCATTTAAACTAGCCCATTTAGCATTTTCCCTGAAAGTATAAAGGACATAGCATGCTACAAAGACAATACTAACACAACAGACATGCTGAAAATAATGTACCATGCTGGACTGTGCAGCACAGCACATGAAAAAAATGTGGAGAAATTAGCAGAGACTACAACAACTATAACCATAAAACTTAAATACACAAACGACGAGTGCTTGAAAAAAACGACGGTGATGCAAGACATATACCCAGGAGAGGAATGACGCTGAGGCAATCTTACCAAATAATTGATCGTCATGGAACCTTCGCCAGGTTGCAAAACACCCTCTTTCAAGAGAGTCTTTAACGTCAGCCCCCTTCCGGTACTTCTGCCGTGCGTGACGGCTTCGATTTCCTCCTCCTCTTCTTCCTCTTCCATTTCATCTTCATCCTCTTCTGCTTCTTCTTCTTCCTCATCTTCTTCTATTTCTTCTACCTCATCATCAATTTGTATTTCCTCAGGAACAGGTGTAGGGGTCTCTACTGACATTCTTGCAGTCTTTTAATTCTTCCTCTATTATCTCTATTTTTGTCTACTTCTGAAAATTTCTATCAGGTAAACTTACTCACATTAGGCAGAGTTAAGGAGTATCTCTGAAATACCTTACACATTTATATCTGCCACTGTTTACTTGTTTAGAGTGTGAAAAGAGTAGTAATATGATTAGACATCAACTTCTTAATAATTGTTATAACTGAGAAGCCTCTTCATATATATATATATATATATATATATATATATATATATATATATATATATATATATATATATATATATATATATATATATATATATTGTGATTTATATGAGACAAGAGCATAATGTTGAAATGCAAAAAAAAAAACTGTCCTGGTTGCTATAAAATCAATTTAACACGATATGAAATGCAAACGCGCCATTCTTTGATCCAGAGAAAGAGAAGGAAATTATATACTGTACAGTACTGCAAATTAAATGAAATTATGGACACTTTATTTACTTATTTATATTCAAATAAACTATTTTCTTCTTTAAAATAAATACAATTATTTTCAAGTAATATTTTTGAGCATGCCATCTACAAAAAAAAAACAGCTAATTCAAAGGAACGGTGGCTATAAATTCTCAAGAGATACCAATACACCTTTTGAAGAACAGTTAAAATATCAGTAATCATTGGTCAACTAAAAATACCTTGCAAACCAATCCTAAACTTACTTAACCACATTAAGAAAGTTGTGTTGGATAATCCAGGCATGTGACCTAGTTTTAATTTCGAAAAAGGGGAAAAGACGCGTGGTTGCACCCAAAATGAGCAAAATGAAAATGCAAAACACAAAAAATATTCAAACCGACTAAAAACACTAATCATCAACTCGATCCTTAACAGGGGGTAAACTAACTTATCTAACCTAACCAAACCAAACCTAATCTAATAAAGCTAACAATTTTTTTTTTCACACAAAAGGTGTTAAAATGAATATTTACCAAAAACAAATTCTTCAGCTCCTACTTAGTATTTTTATTTTTTGAGGTGGGTTCCAATTAAACACGAATATGTTTAATACTGACAAGAGTATTACTGAGAGACATGTACTAAACGTCAAATAAATTTAGAAGTACTTTATACGCTGCTGATTGAGGATGGGGTAGAGGATGAGGTTGAAGGGGATAAGATAATCTTCCTACCGAATAAAAATGTCTCCATATGTAAATATATGTAATATCTTAAAATTACATTATAAACATATAAGTTATCTATTCAGAATCTTACATTTGAGACTTCATCTTGTCACGTCTAGTAAACTATGTAATCATTACGAAACGTTTTCCAGTAGTTTACAAGGAAATACGCAGCCATTTTGGTAAGTGTTTACTTTCACACACTCGGGCGAAATGAAAATTCAAAACATTGAAAAATACCTGAAAAAACAAATTATCAAATAGATTCTTGAACGAGGGAAACTAATCTGGCTAACGCAACCAAACCTAAACTAGTATTGTAATTAATTTCATGATTTTTTTTTTCCAAACTGCGGGTGTGAAAGTAAACATTTACCTTCATCCATTTTTTTTTTTTTTAATATTGAAATATTTTAAATACTATTTACTTTCATACATAATGGCCTCTTTGTTAGAAGGGATCATTCAACCCACCCTACTCCATTCCCCATCGTTGGCAGCTGCCTCCGAATTATGCTTCAGGAAGTGACAGACCCATGACCAGGCCCTGCAAGGGATGCTAGGAAGGGTACACAGTCTTATTTCCCCAGATCAAACCTGTCTCCACCCCCATAATAGGGACTGATAATGACAAAACAGCCAACATGATCCTAATGAGTGGGCATCCATCAATACCAAAAGTCTAAGAAACATCACGCCATATAATGATGCTTAATACCAGAAACTTAAATGAAAACATAAAAAGCACTATTAACATATAATTTAACATTTCCTTGTTTGTCTCCCTAGTCTTTTAAGATTCATATCGAAGACATCGGGGAAGCGACCCTTATTTCTAAATTGTTCGTGTTTTGAATAATTAGTATTCTATAATGACTTTAAATGGTACTCTGTAACATTTTCTACATATTGTTGTAAAAATGGAACAGTGACTGATTTCTCAGAGACTTATAAATAACAAAAACTAGCCATTTCCACCTTAAAGTGAAAATCCAACCCAACCTACTCAACAGAGACGCTGCTGACTGCTGTTATTGATGATGAAAGTTCGTCCACATCACGAACTACAGTAAAAGACGAACTTTGGAATAATAGAAGTGTCAAAATTATATATTGTATATACTGTACGTATGTATATGTATAAATAAACTGATCATTGCAATGGTCGCCATCCCCTTTGTATATAGGGCTGTTTAAGTTTTAATTATAGGCTTAAAATATCTATTCTTCTTGGCATTGTACACACAAATATCATAAACAATCTAGCTAAATAGCACTGGCTTATCCTTTTAGAATTTAGGTATGCACCACTTATTTTATATATTCATTATTCCTCACAAAACGTGAGATTTATAAGTTGCATCCTGTCTGTGTCTACCCCTACTTGAATAGAAAAAGGAAATATAGGAGAAACTCAAGAAAACTCTAAAACAATAGTGCTGAAATAGTTAAAGTCACATTAAATGTACGTGAAAAATTATTTGATTATCCTTAGACTTTATATATAACCCCGAATCGTGCCTTGGTCCCATTGGTAGTGACTGTGACAACCGGCAGGCTGCCTCAGTGCTCCTTAAGACTTTTCAGCGGCAGGAAGCAAACAAGAATGTCTGCTCCATTAATAAGTCAATCGCTTTGTATTACGGTTATTATAATATTTAGATAATCATTGCATATTATTATAATTATTGAGAAATGGTAGAACAAAAAAGTGAAGATTTGAATACCCTGTTTATACAATGTTTTTGCAATGATCACTTGTACGGCGTAATTTTAGCTTCTTATTAAAACGCAAAAATGCCGAACAGAAAAAGGATAATCATACTATTTATGTGTGGCGTTGCTACCCTCTACTATATTCATAGCAGTGACAATGAGCTGGTAGAAAAATATAGAATGAATATGCAGGAGAAATTACGTTTTATATTAGAGAGAGCTCGTCTACCCAAAGGAACGGACATCCAAGCTTTACTAAAAGACCCAATGACATTCTACAAGGAAGCTTCAACGCTGGAGAAAGAAATCGGTCAATCAAAAGAGACCTCAATGCCAGAGGAAGGAAATGATCTGAAATTATCAGGTCAAGAGAAAAATGATAAACGCCCACTACTGAACCAACACAACTTAGATAACATCGAATTAGTTATTTTTCCTAGTGTGAATAACTGTAATAAAACAGTTTATAATGAAATGATCAAGAATCACAAAGGGCCAACAGTGCCAACGAGTGATATGTACCCGTGTAAGAAATGGAATAAGCCACGACCCAACGACAGATTCTGGCCAATTGTCATAGAGCCTTCTGAAGGGAAAATATTGAATTCTATTGATTTACACCACGTCAAGAAAAAGGTAAAGTATGACTGAATTATTTAAGATTGCTTAAAGCACCTGATGTACTCATTGCTAGGCTGGCATCATTCTGCTTTGGGGTGAGATGTAAGTTAAAACTTTTACAATTACTATATTTCTAGAGACTAATTCCAGTTAACATATATATTATTATTATTATTATTATTATTATTATTATTATTATTATTATTATTATTATTATTATTATTATTATTATTATTATTATTATTATTATTATTATTATTATTATTATTATTATAACTTGCCTGTATAGCATAAATGGGGTATTCATTTAATAGTATGGGGACTGTAGGAAAAAAATGAATGTGCATTATTATCAATGATAACAGTAGTGGTGGCAGAAGTAGCTATAGGAAAGACACATCCAGTATCAAATGACCAAAGTAACCAATATATATATATATATATATATATATATATATATATATATATATATATATATATATATATATATATATATATATATATATATATATATATATATATATATAATATGCTTCATTCGAAATATATGTGGGTCAAGAAATGTGTTGCATTCGAAACCATGTGCGAGAGGTCAAACAAACCGTTATGTCAGCGGTGCAGGATTGTTTTTCATAGTTTAACGTAGATTTCTTAATGTATCATACCCCTACCGTATGGCACCTCACGTGATGAAATTGAAACAGTTAATATATTATCAACTTGACCCTGGTTGTGAGCATAAGGATTTAATAATAGTATATGTCTTAACGAACAGGTGTGGATTTTGCATATGACTGTGAGCGGTTGGATATGATCCCGAACGAAAATAAATGCAACCTGCACAACGGTATTCCAGGATTTTTTTTTTTTCATTCCGTCTACTGAAGAACAAAGTTGCTTTATATATGAAAACATTTCATACGAAAAAGTTACGGTTTTTTCCTGACATTTAAGCTACTGAAATTAGGACGAAAATGACAATTATAATAAAATGGTTGTAGTAGTACTAATAATAAAGAACGCGATATTGCTATAAATAATAATTCAATAAATAGATGAGAAATCACGTTTGTTGATGTTCAGCCTCGAGTTACCCAGGAAAGTTCATTAACTCCCAAAATATTCTTCGTGTTCTAGAAATTGCTAAAGATAACACTACTTCGGTTTTTACGTCACGAACTCCCTTTTCTACTAAGGGCTAGGATGGTTGCCTTTTTGCGAAGGACTTGTTTTGACGGGGCGCGAACCCCACGATACCCCCCTACTCCTATTCCATTATCCAATCCCACCAATACCTTTAGATCAGGCACTGGCGTTATTTTTCTTGTGTCTGCCTTCACTGTATATTTCTTTACAGGATGTAGGGAAGTGCTTTTTTTAGGTGCAAGAATAGTCGGTCTGGAATTCGCTAAGCGAGGAGGTAGTTAATGCTAACTCAATTCATAGTTTTAAGGACAAATATGATAAATATCATCGAGTATAAATATGGGGCTCTTTCCAGAAAGGACAATTAGGTAATTTCATGCCCTGCTATTTTTTATTTCTCTCTCTCTCTCTCTCTCTCTCTCTCTCTCTCTCTCTCTCTCTCTCTCTCTCTCTCTCTCTCTCTCTCTCTCTCTCTCTCTCTCTCTATCTATCTATCTATCTATATATATATATATATATATATATATATATATATATATATATATATATATATATATATATATATATATATATATATATATATATATATATATATATATATATAGATGAAGAAATCAATAACATAAGCTTTTTCTTTATAGGTACTTACCCAAGTCAAAGAGCAACTGGGTATTCAACAAGAGCGTGTACATCGTCTGAAAGAGACTTGCAGCAAGTATCCAGAACTTGCCATCCGTCAGCATGTTACTCTCGTATGGGACACGAAAACGGACCCTCCAGTCATTTATTGCCCACTGTATAAGGTAATATGACTTGAGATATCATCATTGTACATAGAATATGGATAATCACACTGGATGTATATATATCTGATCTACTAATATGGGGGAGTAAATTTTTTTTTATATGATTATGACACCAGGACGGGAAAAACAAAAAACAAATCTACCCTCATCGGGTCGGGTCACGAAGAAAATATAAAGAGAAATAGAGATGGGGGTATTGTAACTTGTCAGATGTGAAGGGATAGTAAGACATGTGTAATGAATATCTAAAAATAATCAGTGTTGATGTAAGCATAGAAAGAGAACCGTA
The DNA here is from genome assembly GCA_037179515.1 of Halocaridina rubra. Taxonomy (NCBI): domain Eukaryota; kingdom Metazoa; phylum Arthropoda; class Malacostraca; order Decapoda; family Atyidae; genus Halocaridina; species Halocaridina rubra. The sequence goes on along the minus strand of JAXCGZ010022685.1, from coordinate 178,540 downwards.
GCTGAAGGAAGATTTAACATCGAACTGTCCTGGACAGTCTTAAGTCCACAAGACCCTTCAGCTGTAGTATCGGATCGGGCGGTTGTGCCATGGGCCAACCTGCTAATGTATATTTTGCCTTTCCCCAGTATTGTTAATAAAATGATACCCATAACATACATGGAAACCTGTGTTAGTTCACCAGTCTAAACCATTTGTAATTTAATGACCAGGAAAATGGTTTACTTCTCATTAATAAAATACTTCTATTATACATCACTCTCTAATCTAACCTTTAGTAGTCCTACCCAGATTCTCCTGCTGCACTCTTACAATGAGTCACATTCATGACATAATAAGACAGTTACCATTCACATAATTCTTTTTAAAGACAAATAAATCTCATACTCCCATTTATAAAGTGGACGAGACTTAAAACCAGAATAAAAAAAATAAATGATATATTTTTGATATTCTTTTTGTGAAATAGATTAATTGCAGAATTAATTTCAATATTAAGATGTTACCTTTGGCTCTGTCAACATATTCTTGTGTTCATCTCCAAATGAAGGGCAGACACGAGAGGAGACACTATCAAGAAAACTTTGAAAATGTAGCTAAAGCTATTTTTTTTTATCTAAACACCACAGGTTGCTTCAACAACGTGGATGGTATACTTCTTGCGATTAGCTCACATTAACGAAAACAATACTGCATTGGATAAATACAAGAAAAGTGGCAAAGAAAAAAAGAGATATATGGTAATTATATGAAGTATACTTTCATACCTATTATATGTTTAGATAACAATACTCATGTCTTAAGAAAAATATGAGAGTCTAGACTTACTATTCTATTGGAATCCTATAAAACAATATGTATATCCACAGCCAAGATTCGGAGGTGGGCATCGGAGGGTCTTTCAAGAATTTAAAGCACCCAAAACTTCCAAAGAAAGAAACAAAGTATTCCAAGAGTCTCTTAGATTCATTGTTGTTCGACATCCATTCACAAGGTAGGTCTAAATCTACCTGTTATGTACATTACTAAGTATCATCCTCACCCCATTGCAGCTATGTTATGCAGCAAGAAATGAATTTAACAATAAAAATGGGAAAGCTAGTCTAGTCTGTTTTTATGTTGATGATACCTTGCTGGCCTCATTTAATTATGGTGTTATGTTGCAAAACATTATTTGCAGAAGTATGACAAATTGCTGTTCTTTGAGTATATCCTCTCTTGGCAATGGTAACCTAGATAAATATTATGGAATATTAAAATGAATGTTCTTCTCTGAATAATTTCAGGTTACTCTCAGCATACAGGGATAAAATAGAACGTCCAAATCCCAAACCATATTCACCTTACTTCAAAGAGCTTCAGCAAGCCATCATTAAGAAGTACAGAATGAAAGGGAGCAACATTACATTCCCTACTCCAACATTCTCAGAATTTGTTGACTATATCATAGACTCCACTGCAGATCTGAAGACAGCACAAGATTGGGAAGAAAATGTAAGTTTCTTCGAATGAAAACTGCAGCTAAAGCACGTTTACATCAATTCTGAACACTTTTGTAAAAGACTCAACTCCCTTAATATTAACAAAATAATCCTTTTGTATTTACCGTCCACTTATTGAGAGCAAGTCTTCAAAGTTGATATCTGAAACAAGCTGTCTTCATAACAAAAAAAAAATCCTCTCTGATGCTCAAGTATAATATAAATACAAATATATATATATATATATATATATATATATATATATATATATATATATATATATATATATATATATATATATATATATATATATGTATGTATATATATATATATATATATATATATATATATATATATATATATATATATATATATATATATATATATATATATATATATATGTATATATATATATATATATATATATATATATATATATATATATATATATATATATATATATATATATATATATATATATATACATACACTGGACTTCAGACAGACTTTTAATTCCTTATCATATCTCGCTGATTACATATTACCTTCAGAATATTTATATTCCAAGTTGATATTACTCTGGGGAAGAGACTTACTTTAGATTCCATGTTTCAGTTAATTGTCGTCTTCCTGTAAATAACTCTGTGATCACTGTTTCTCTCTATAAACTCTACATGTTATATCATTGACTAATATTCTTCTTCAGGTTGTATGTTGGACTCCATACTGGTCCCAGTGTGGCGTTTGTTCAAGTGACTACCAAGTCGTTATAAAGTTAGAAACAATGGATGATGATGAACAATTTCTCGCACATATTGCTGACCTTAAAGAGATCCAAAATGTCCATGAATGGAGAAATCATAAGCGGGCATCTGTGACATCATCGGATGTGATCCCTAAATATTACAGGAGTTTAACACAGCAGCAGATTCTACTCTTGTACGAAAGATACAAAGTAGATTTTGAACTCTTTGGATATTCACTTGATGAATATCTCCCTGATGCTAATCCCTAAATATTTGTTAGTCAATTAGTTATTTTCATTAAAAAAAAAAGTTATCTTGTTACCCTTATAAAGTTGTTACATAAGATAAAGATTAAAATCATTAAATAAGTTTCCATTCTTTATGTTACCTATGCATTTAATAATAAAATATATAATTTATACACAGGAATTTTTTTGCATACATAACAACTCACTGCTAAAAAAATAAATAAAATAAAATAAAATAAAAAATAAAAAAAGTTATATTGGAAATACGTAGTTGTGGCCAAGCGTAATGGAGATGAATGTCTTGAGAGTAGACAGTGGTAGAACGCATGACCTTATTTCGTGAAGGAAATATTGAGGGGTGAATGGTGAAAAAAAAAGAGGAGAAAGGATGGAGGAAGAGAAGTGCTGAAAGTTCGTGAATTGAATGAGAGAGAAAAAATGTGAAAACCAATTAAGTCTAAGGAATGCTTGGAAACTAGTGAAAATGAGGTATGAGAAGGGAGATGAATTTAAAACAGAGGCGTTTTATGCAGGAAGTTTTGACTAGTATGGAAGGAGGGTGTGGGAGAAGACAGATGAGTGGAAGCAGAAGAAAATGCAGTGACTAGTGGAATGCAAAGGTTAATGCACCAATAGCAGAGAAGAAGTGTACGTAAGAAGTGCTTTTGCAAAGAGGATATGAGGAATCGTATGGAAGATGTAAATTGAAGAGGCAAAGTGCAAGGTAAGAAAAGTCAATAGAAAAGTAGATGCTTGTCTGAGATTTTTTAAAGGAATACATATATGTCTTGGAAGGAGGCAAAATATGAGAGGTGAGTATGATAGTAAGTAAGGTGAAATGAGCAAATGGGCAGTTGCTAGTGTTCGAGAACAGGTAAGAGTGAGAAGGACTTAAGTATTTCAAGCCACTGGATGTGTAGGATGATAAAGACTCGGTGATTACGGCCCTTATATATGTATATAATAGTATGACTCTGCACATGGAATCCATTGGGAGGCAACAACTAGAAGAGAAAAATATTTGGCAGCAAGCCTTAATGTTTAATTTTCCATCTTCTTTTCAAATAAAAATTCATGCAAGGAGGATTCATCGCTCCTCTTAGTTTCTCTACAATTCACCAAATATACCACAAAAGAAAAACGTTTTAGGAGCTTACACTTGAAATAAGTAGCATATATATGAACCTACAACTCAGAATTTAGTTTTAAAAAAATCTGGGTAAATATATAGTTAGGGTATCAGCAAAGTGAAAGCACTCTAGCTATTAATAAATTATAAAGTACGAAGTCAAAACAATTTTGATATTTTCTCACTGCATACAAGCAATACTGTACATCACAACAACAGTGTAGTTACTCTAACAACAGAATGGACAAACTATAAGTTTATTAATATTACTTATGTACAAAATTAAATATCAGATACGACATGAGAACTATAATATCATTGTGTGCAACTATTCAGCATGTATCATAGGTCTGTCAAATTTATCCTAAACAGCAATTCATGGAAAAGCAGTATTCATTCACAATATCAGAATGCTTTCCATTTAAATAACAATAGCGTTCACAAAAAATAATTAACTTTCACAAATAAATATCTAAATCTTAGACTTGAGACAAAATCTCGAGAGAAAATACAGTAACGGTATTTAAGTCCGTAAAAGCTATACAAAAAAATAATAAAAATGTTTGTCATGTGACGGTCCCCGATTTACGTCAGTGTTCCATTCCTCTCAACTGCCATAACCTGGATCTCGACGTAAGTCGGAAAACACCTAAATTCGAACCCGGTTCCCCACCGATATTAGAGATGCAGTACTCTAAAACAAAGAAAAATTATCTAAGTTTTTAATCTAAGACATAAAATAGCAAAACTACACTCCCTGTATAGCTACAATTATTCATGAGCTAGAATTTACTCTAGAGAAGAAGAAAATGAGATATTGCAAATTAATTAAACTATGGAGAATTTAAATATTTTCATATATTTTTAAGAAACTATGTATTTACTTAAATTAAATCATGATAATAACAAGTCAATATTTTTTAGTTTGCCTGCTATACAAAATGAATAGTTAATTAATATACACGTTGATCCTAAAGAGATACCAAAACACTGCTTAAATCACAGAAAATAGAACACATTTGTCCACTAGTTCCTTATGAGCCAAACCAAACCTTCCTGAGCCACGTGAAAATATAAATGATGTATAATGTGGGTGTGTGTCCTATCGATAACTTGATAAATGGCAAAATATATTCGTTTTCACCCACAACGTGTGAAATGAATATGAGCAACAAAATAATATCTAAAACGACTCAAAAAGAACACACACAAACAATAATTTACCCACTCGCGTCTTTGCTGGAAGTAAGCTAACCTATCCAAACAAATCAAACTTTTTATTTTTTTTTATTTTTTAGGATGGGATAGGATAGGAGGGGAAAAATGGGGAGGGAATTAAGGATATAAGGGAATTGGAGGGAAAAGCACGAAAATTAAATAAAGAAAGAGAGGGGCAGACCCTCGTGCTAAAATTTTGATCTGGAATTCAGATACTTTAATTGATGAAATCAATCCTAGATTAATACACTATAAATATAGATTTTTTTGCAACAAAGGGTGGAAAAGTAACATAAAAAAAAAAAATTCTTAAGCTCCTACCAAATCCTTTATTACTTGAGGTGGGTCAAAGGCATAAAATACAGTAGTAGGCATATTAGAGCACTGATTGGGGTTGATGATGAGGTTAAGATGGATTAAATACTCTTAGTGAATGAAGTTGAGGTGGATTAAATAGGTTTTTTGTTGAATAATAAGCCTACATATGTGAATATAAATAATATAAACAAATAACTCAAAAAACAAAAATTATTTATTCTAAGTCGTACATTTAAGGCTTCATTTCTTATTGTTGTTGTACAAGGAAAGTTAATCGACATCACTAACTACAGTAAAAGATGAACTTTAGAATAAAAGAAGTCTCAAAATCGTGTGATTACCTAAATGTGCTTACGGGAAAGAGCCCAAAGCTCGTATCTTCCCGTCTCCTGATCGGTTCCATTTTGTATGTGTGATACTTATCATATTTGTCCTCAAAACTGTGTATTGAATTAACATTAACTACCTCCTCGCTTAGCCAATTCCAATTATCAACTACTCTTACACTGAAAAAATATTTCCTTACATCTTGCAAAGAAGTTTTCTTACGAAGCTTCAAACTATGACCTCTAGTTCTAGAGCCAGCCATATCAAAATATCGATCCCTATCCACTCAATCATAACCATCAAGGAATTTAAAGACTGTCACCATATCCCCCCTCAATCTTCTAGCTTCGAGTGATGGTAAGTCTAATTCCCTCAGCCTCTCATCATATCTGAGATTGCGTATTTCTGGCACCAGTTTCGTGGCATGTCTTTGAACTTTTTCAGCTTAGCTATGTGCTTTTTCATGTGTGGATTCCAAAAGGGGGCTGCATATTCGAGTTTTGGCCTCACATAGGTTACATAGATATTTCTGAACATTTCCTTGTCCATGTGCCTGAAGGCTACCCTTACATTTGATAAGAATGCATATGCTTCCCTTACTATGCCATTTATATGTATTTCTGGAGACAAATCTGCCAGTATGTTTACTCCTAGATCTCTCTCATTCTCTGTCTCTTGAAGTTGTACTCCTGCCACCAAGTGGTCAAGCTTGGGCCTTCTTGCACTTGTACCCATTCACATTACCTTACGTTTGAAGTATTGAATTTCATTAGCAACTTTTCTCACCACTCATGCAGACTATTTAGATCTACCTGAAGTTCTCCACCATTGATCTCGTTTCTTACTTTCTTTACAATCTTTGCATCGTCTGCAAACATATTCATGAATTAATTTACAGACTCTGGTAGGTCATTTACATATACAAGGAACAAAAGTGGCCCTAAAACTGAACCCTGTGGAACTCCACTACTAACTCTTCTCCACTCAGACACTGAATGTCTAACTCTAATCCTCTGTTCCCTTCCTTCTAAGTAAGATTTTATCCATTCCAAGACATTTCCACCTATTCTAGCCATTGCTTGCAGCTTCTTAATAAATCTCCCACGTGAGACAGTGACAAATGCATTCTGGAAGTCTAGGAATATGCAATCTGCCCAGCCCTCTCTTTCCTGTAAGATTCGGCTTACCTCATCATAAAATTCTAATAAGTTTGTTACTGTTGATCTACCTTCTCTGAAGCCATGTTGCCTCACTGACAAAAGTTGAAGGATTCCAAGTGAAGAGAGATATGTTTCCTTAGTAGTTTCTCCATAACTTTGCAAACTATGCTGGTCAAGGAAACTGGTGTGTAGTTCAGAGCCGCATCCCTCCTTCCCTTTTTGAAGATAGGTATCACATTTGCTTGTTTCCAGCATCTTGGAATCTCCCCTGACTCCAGTGACTCTTTAAATGTGATTACCTAATTGATTACCTAATTGTGTTTACGGGAAAGAGCCCAAAGCTCGTATCTTCCCGTCTCCTCATAGGTTCCATTTTATACTTAGTCATACTTATCATACCTGTCCTTAAAACTATCAATTGAGATAGCATTAACTACCTCCTCGCTTAGCGAATTCCAATTATCAACTACTCTTACACTGAAAAAGTATTTCCTTACATCCTGCGAAGAAGTTTTCTTACGAAGCTTCAAACTATGACCTCTAGTTCTAGAGCCAGCCATATCAAAATATCAAATGACCATGCATTAGGTGCAGGGTTAAAATTCTTTTAATTTACGTGCCGGGCTAATTTAAAATTATATACTTACCGTACATATTTCCATCCAAATAAATTTGGCCATAGACATAACAAAAAAAATATGTTTGGCCGAATTTGGCCGTGAAATGCGCAGACTTTGGCCGAGAGGTGTCTTTGCCATCTGGCAACCCTGTGTCTCAGTGCTTCACAAGACTTTTCAGCGGTAGGAAGTAAGCAGGCGTGTCAGTTCCAGTTATTTTCATCTCTGGATAAGCACTGTATATTATCATAATTGTTAAGAAATGAGATAACAAAAAAGTGAAGCTTTGAATACATACAATGTTTCTGCAATAATCACTTGTATTACGTATTTTTAGTTTCTTATTAAAACACAAAAATGCCGAACAGAAAACGGATAATCATACTATTTATGTGTGGCATTGCAACCCTCTACTATTTTCATAGCAGTGACAATGAACTGGTAGAAAAATATAGAATTAATATGCAGGAGAAATTACGTTTTATATTAGAGAGAGCTCATTTACCTCAAGGTACGGACATCCAAGCAGTACTGAAGTCTCTAAAAAACCCGATGGCATTAAACAAGGAAACTTCAATGCTGGAGAAAGAAACCAGTGATTCCAAAGAGACCTTCATGCCAGAGGAAGGAAATGATTTGAGATTATCAGGTCAAAAGAAAAATGATAATCGCCCACTACTAAACCAACGCAATAACCCGAAATTAGATAACGTTGAAGAGGTTATTTTTCCTAGTGTGAATAACTGCAGTAAAAATGTTTATAATGAAATGATCAAGAATCACAAAGGGCCAACAGTGCCAACGAGAGATATGTACCCGTGTAAGAAATGGAATAAGCCACGACCCAACGACAGACTCTGGCCAATTGTCATAGAGCCTTCTGAAGGGAAAATATTGAATTCTATTGATTTACATCACGTCAAGAAAAAGGTAAATTATGACTGAATTATTTAAGATTGTTTAAAGCACCTGATGTACTCATTTGCTAGGCTGGCATCATGCTGCTTTGCGATGAGAGGTCAGTAAAAACTTTTACAATCATTATTTGCTAGAAATTATATGATGATTTTAGCAACTATTATTATTATTATTATTATTATTATTATTATTATTATTATTATTATTATTATTATTATTATTATTATTTTTATTATTATTATTATTATTACTACTACTACTACTAATACTACTACTACTACTACTACTACTACTACTACTTACCTATTTAGCATGAACGAAGGAATCAATTCATTTAATATGATGGAGGGGGACTGGGATAAATTCATCCTACATTAT
>JAXCGZ010022685.1:117500-160000 GCA_037179515.1 Halocaridina rubra | reverse complement strand
CACTATTGGCTAGAGGGCAGACACGCCTGGTGGTTCTGCCCTTAACATTGCACCTCTCAATAGATCTGCTTCTTTCACTCTTCACTATTCTAACATTCGTGGGCTGAACTCTAATCTTTCATCTGTGGAACAGCTCTTGGGTAGTTTCCTCCCTAACCTTCTCCTCCTATCTGAAACCCAGCTGTCTATACATGCTTCCACTGACCCATTTCAAATCTCTCACTATAATCTGTATACTCGTTTTCGTTCCAAAGGTGGGGTCTGTGCATACTGCAACACTAACACTCCTACTGCGAGGCTGGTGGAACTTGAATCTCCTGACTTTGATGTTCTCTGGCTAAAAGTCTATCTCTCCACTACCACTATCTTCCTTTGCTTCTGCTGCTGTTCTCCAAACTCCACCGAGTTTGTGTCTTTCTTTGAATATCTGTCCTCGTACCATGAGTCCTTGCTATCTTCTCACCCACATGCCGAAGTTCTCTACATAGGAGACTTCAGTGTACACGACAGTGAGTGGCTTCATTCTTCTCACACTGATGTGGGAGGAAGCGAGGCCCTTGCTTTCTCTATTGCTCACTATCTGGAGCAAATTATTAAACATCTTACTCGCGTTCCTGATCGTCACGAACATGCTGCAAACACTCTTGACATATTTTTTACTTCTAACCCTTCAAACTACTCTTATTCTTTGCTTTCCCCTCTTGGTAAATCTGACATCTCTATGATCTCAGTCTCTTCCATTTTCGCTCCCCCTCCACTAATCCCTCCTACTAAGTGCCGCCTTTGGCACTTTGAGCGTACCCAACATGAAAATTTGTGCAACTTTCTCTTTGACTTCCCATGGAATGACTATTGCTTTTGGTCCCACAACCCTGATCAGGTAGCTCTAAAAGTTGCCGAGATCATGACCACGGGAATGGAGGCATACATCCCCACTTCTACAAAAACTTTCTCTCCCCATAAACCTTGGTTTGACCATGCCCGCTCCATGGCTATCCAGGCTAGGAATCGGGCACACCGATCTTACCAAGTCTATCCTTCTGATTTAACTCACTCTACTTTTATTTTAGCTAGGAATTGCTGTACTGCTCAGATTCGAAGGTCTAAGGCTTCCTTTATAAGAAGGAAAGTTGATGACCTAAACTCCTCTCCCATTGACAAATACTTCTGGTCCTTAGCCAAGAACCTCTCCAAAAACTTCTGTAACTCAAGGTTTCGCCCTCTCATTCATTCTGATGGTTCTTTAGCTTGCTCTTCCACTGACAAAGCCACTCTGCTTGGCTCTCATTTTTCTGCCAACTCTTCTATAAACGATTCCAGTGCACCTGTTCCTTAGTCTTTACCCCTCACTAACCCTATGACCTCCCTTATCTTTTCTTCATGCAAAGTTCATAAGGTTCTTCGCTCGCTAAAGATGAACAAGGCATCTGGTCCTGATGGTATCCCCGCAAAGTTCCTTAAGGAGTTTGCAGATGAACTGGCTCCCGTGCTTTGCCGTCTTTTTCACCTCATTCTGTCAACCAGTATCTATCCTTCATCTTGGAAGCATGCTCTGGTTCAACCTGTTCCTAAGAAGGGTTACCGTTCTATTCCTTCAAACTACCGACCTATTGCCCTAACCTCCTCTATTGCTAAAGTTTCGAAACTCTGCTCAATGCTCACTTCTTGAAACGTCTTGAATCTAACTCACTTATCTCCGATCACCAGTGCAGCTTCCACAAGGCAAGATCCACTGGTGATCTCCTGTCCTATCTTACTCATGTATGGTCATATTATCTGAGGAACTATGGGGAATCCTTTTTTGTCGCCCTTGATATCTCTAAGGCTTTTGACAGTTTGGCACAAGGCTCTGTTGGTCAAACTCCCTGCCTATGGCTTTACCTCTTCTTTCTGTTCTCTGATTTCCAGTTTTCTTACTGACCGTTTTATATCTGTAATTGTTGATGGCGCGACATCTAGCCCTTTCTCTGTTACCAGTGGTGTTCCACAGGGCTCTGTTCTTTCACCTACTCTGCTCCTTCTCCACATCAATGATCTTCTACAATCCTCATCTTCCTCTCTTCTTCATGCCTTTGCTGATGATTCTACCCTTCCCTTTTCCTCTGCCTTTTCTTCACAACCTTCATCTGTTACTCGTAATCAGTCTCATATCACTCTTTCTTTTACCCTTAACTCCGATTTGCAGAGAGTATCTGAGTGAGGCACTCAAAAGTTAGTTAAAAATAATGCCTCCAAGACACAGTTTCTGGTTATCTCTTTATCTTCTTCTCCTCCTGATAACCCTATTGTCTTCGAAACTAACGAAATTTACCCTCTTAACTCTATCAACATATTAAGAGTCCATATAGCCTCTAACTTGTCTTGGAGGAATCACATCATCCAAATTTCTAAATCTTCATCCAAAACATTGGGGGTTTTGTTTCGTTTTCGTCAATACTCTTGCTCTTTGCAGTTACTTAAAATTTACAAAGGTCTTATCCATCCCTGCTTAGAATACTGCTCACACATCTGGGGTGCTTCTTCTTATACATATCTTCTTGATAGGGTTGAATCTAAGGCAGTCAGACTCATTAATGATCCTTCTCTTACTTCTAATCTAGTTTCTCTCTCTCTTTGCCATAAGGTATCTTCCTTTTCGCTTTTCTATCGCTACTACTTCCATTTCTGCTCTGATGAGTTGACGAGTTGCATCCCTCCCCCAATGCAGAGGCCGCGTAACACTCGCCAAGCGGCCTCATCTCACAGGTACTGTGTGGAGATTTGTAGCTCGCAGATTGGTCGGTGCAGCGACTGCTTCTTCCCATCTACCTCAAGACTCTGAAACTCTGTTCCTCCTTCTGTCTTTCCTAATTCTTATGACCTCTCATCCTTCAAAAAGCAGATCTATCGTCATCTCACAGCCTAATCCTCTATATCTCTGGGTCCTCTGTACTTTGACTGTTTTTTTTTTGTCTGTCGTTTTCCTTTGTGTGACATTGCCTCATCTCTGCTTTATCCTTAACCTTTTTCTTTTCCTTCATCTTGGTATTTTCTCGTACCCGGGCCTTTATTGATGAGGACAGTTTTGGCCTGTCACGGTGTCACACACACACACACACACACAGGCTCTAGAACTAGAGGTCATAGTTTGAAGCTTCGTAAGAAAACTTCTTTGCAGGATGTAAGGAAATACTTTTTCAGTGTAAGAGTAGTTGATAATTGGAATTGGCTAAGCGAGGAGGTAGTTAATGCTATCTCAATCCATAGTTTTAAGGACAGGTATGATAAGTATCACTAAGTATAAAATGGAACCGATCAGGAGACGGGAAGATACGAGCTTTGGGCTCTTTCCCGTAAACACAATTAGGTAATCACAATCAGGTAATCACACACACTCACTTGAAAAAGCACATAGCTAAGCTTGAAAAAGTTCAAAGACATGCCACGAAACTGGTGCCAGAAATACAAAATCTCAGTTATGATGAGAGGCTGAGGGAATTAGACTTACCATCACTCGAAGCTAGAAGAGTGAGGGGGGATATGGTGACAGTCTTTAAATTCCTTCATGGTCATGATAGAGTAGATAGGGATCGATATTTTGATATGGCTGGCTCTTGAACTAGAGGTCATAGTTTGAAGCTTCGTAAGAAAACTTGTTTGCAGGATGTAAGGAAATACTTTTTCAGTGTAAGAGTAGTTGATAATTGGAATTGGCTAAGCGAGGAGGTAGTTAATGCTATCTCAATCCATAGTTTTAAGGACAGGTATGATAAGTATCACTAAGTATAAAATGGAACCGATGAGGAGACGGGAAGATAATAGCTTTGGGCTCTTTCCCATAAACACAATTAGGTAATCACAATTAGGTAATCACACACTCAGTAAGACACTCAGTGTCTGAATGGAGAAGAGTTAGTAGTGGAGTTCCACAGGGTTCAGTTTTAGGGCCACTTTTGTTCCTTGTATATGTAAATGACCTACCAGAGTCTGTTAATTCATTCATGAATATGTTTGCAGATGATGCAAAGATTGTGAAGAAAGTAAAAAACCAGAACAATGGTAGAGAACTTCAGGAGGATCTAAATAATTTGCATGAGTGGTCAGAAAAGTGGCTAATGAAATTCAATACTTCAAATTGTAAGGTAATGAGAATGGGTACAAGTGCAAGAAGGACCAAGCTTGACTACTCGGTGGCTGGAGTACAGCTTCAAGAGACAGAAAATGAGAGAGATCTAGGAGTAAACATACTGGCAGATTTGTCTCCAGAAGTACATATAAATGGCATAGTAAGGGAAGCATATGCATTCTTATCAAATGTAAGGGTAGCCTTCAGGCACATGGACAAGGAAATGTTCAGAAATATTTATGTAACCTATGTGAGGCCAAAACTCGAATATGCAGCCCCCTTTTGGAATCCGCACTTGAAAAAGCACATAGCTAAGCTTGAAAAAGTTCAAAGACATGCCACGAAACTGGTGCCAGAAATACGCAATCTCAGTTATGATGAGAGGCTGAGGGAATTAGACTTACCATCACTCGAAGCTAGGTGAGTGAGGGGGGGATATGGTGACAGTCTTTAAATGCCTTCATGGTTATGATAGAGTGGATAGGGATCGATATTTTGATATGGCTGGCTCTAGAACTAGAGGTCATAGTTTGAAGCTTCATAAGAAAACTTGTTTGCAGGATGTAAGGAAATACTTTTTCAGTGTAAGAGTAGTTGATAATTGGAATTGGCTAAGCGAGGAGGTAGTTAATGCTATCTCAATCCATAGTTTTAAGGACAGGTATGATAAGTATCACTAAGTCTAAAATGGAACCGATGAGGAGATGGGAAGATACGAGCTTTGGGCTCTTTCCCGTAAACATGGGTCGGTAGGAGGGGTAGCCATTAGGAGACTTAAACAGAAAATCAAGGATTTAGAGGCAATGGTTATAAGCCTTGATGATAAAATTCAGAATATGGATGGAGAAATGAAAGAGAATGAAACACTCAGAGAGCAAATAAGATCTTTGGAGGAAGCAAATAAAGCACAAGGGCAGGAGAGAAAGGAACTAGAAAAAAGAATAAAGAAGCTGGAAGGGGAAAAGAGTCAACTAGAATCTAGAATTTCTAAACAAGAAGATAAAAACAAACAGCTGAATGACAACCTAAAGGAATTAGATGTTAGTTCACTGCTCTCTTCTGAGAGAGACGAGATTGCTGCTTGGAATGTCCAGATTAAGGAAAACATTGAACAGTTCAGAAAAGAGTTCCAGGAGCTGAATATGGAAAATGATGCCATGAAAACTTCCTTTGCTGATGCACTAAAGGGGAATGTGGCAGTAAAAGAGGCTGTAAAGGTGGTGGCACTGGAAAACATACAAACAGTTGACTATAAAGAGACAGTAATCGAAAAAATGAAAGACGTTGTGATGGAAAGGGCAAACCCACTCATCAGACAGGCACTTGATAAGGAGAAGACAGTGGTAATCAGAGTCATAAGCGAATCCCAGGAGCCAACATGGCAGGGGAGACTTGAAGAAAATAAAGCTAGGGTTGTAGACCTGATAAGAAAGCTTGGAGTAGTTTGTGGTCCTGAGGATATTGTAAACATACACCAACTAGGTAAATATTCGAGGGAAGGAAAGCCGAGACCAACAAAAGTAACCTTTGAGAGAGGGGAAACATGTAGGGAAATATTGTTGAGAAAAAAAGTCTAGAAGACCTTCAAGAATTCAAAAAAGTGTTCATTAGACGATACAGAACACAGGAAGAGATGGGAAAGATCAAAAACTTGTTGCAAGAGGCAAGAAGGTTAAATGATGAAAGAAATGAAGAAGAGAAGAAAAATTTTCGTTACAGAGTTCTTCCAGACAAAGGGGAGATAAAGAAGATAATGACAGAAGATCAGGAGATAGGGCCTCATTAAGATTGTTATACACAAATGCTGATGGATTAGCTGGTAAGGCAGTAGAATTAAAAGATAGGATTCACAACAGTAAGGCAGATATAGTAGCAATTACAGAGACTAAGTTGAGTGAGGACATAAACAGTGTCACAGTTTTTTCTAAGGGCTTCAGAATACTAAGGGTTGAAAGATCTGAGAGGACTGGTGGAGGGATAGCACTGCTCATAAGTGAAAGGATTCAAGTTGAAGAAATAAGCTTGGCTATAGAAAGTGAGTTCAAGGAATTTCTTGTTGCTCGCATAAATACTGGGTCAGAGAGCATTATAATAACTGTTGTATACAACCCACCAAGGAACCAAAATAGGCTTGAAGTTTATGAGGAAAGTCATATAGGTACTATTGAAGTCATAAACTCAGTTGTTAACATGGCACGGGAAAAAAAAATGTAGGATTTTGATTATGGGAGACTTTAATCATAAAGAGATAGATTGGATAAATCTTGACCCACACAGTGGTGAGGACTCATTCGGGGCAAGATTCCTAGATTGCGTACAAGGGAATTTCCTACACCAACATGTAATGGAACCAACAAGGGCCAGGGGTGGGGATGAGCCATCACTACTTGATCTAGTGTTCACAGATAATGTGTTGGATATTGAAAAAATTGAGTATGAACCACCAATTGGAATGAGTGACCACTGTGTGTTGTTGATGGAGTATATCATTGAAGATATTCTTCCTGAGAGTAGAGGCACTGAGGACATGAGGAGGAACTATCCGAAAGGAGATTACATCAAAATGAATGAGCTTTTTGCAGTTATTGACTGGAGAACCTTATTTTACAACAAATCTGTACAAGAAATGTATGACATCTTTTGTGAGAAATATGGGAAGATAGTAGATTGCTGCATACCTGTCACCAAAGTAGGTGTAATTCATGCCAGAGAGAAATGGTTTGATAATGGGTGTAAAAGAGCTAAGGAGTGGAGAGACAAATGCTGGAAAAGGCATAGGAGGTGAAAAAACATAAATGCCTGGCAAACCTACAAAAGAGCAAGAAATGACTACCTAAGTAAAAGGAGAGAGGCAGAGAGAGACTATGAGAGGGACATCACCAGGAAGGCTAAAGAAAATCCCAAGCTTTTCCACAGCTTTATCAGAGGAAAACTGAAGGTAAAAGAACAGGTTTTAAGGCTAAAGAGAGCGGATGGAAGCATCACTGAGACGGATGAGAAGATCTGCAAAGAATTGACCAAGGAGTTTCAGTCAGTATTTACAGTAGAAAATACCCCACCCCCTCAGATTGCAGTGATAGAAGCTCAAGGGCCAGTATTAGAGAACATCAACCTTACAGCCACAGAGGTATGCAAAGCGCTGATGGATTTAGATGTTCATAAAGCTACAGGTCCTGATGACATATCCCCTCATGTGCTTAAAAAATGCGCAAGCACAATATCAGTGGCACTAAGTATCATATTTAAGGAGTCACTGGAGTCGGGGGAGATTCCAAGATGCTGGAAACAAGCAAATGTGATACCTATCTTCAAAAAGGGAGGGAGGGATACGGCTCTGAACTATAGACCAGTTTCCTTGACCAGCATAGTTTGCAAAGTTATGGAGAAACTACTAAGGAAACATATCTCTCTTCACTTGGAATCCTTCAACTTTTTGTCAGTGAGGCAACATGGCTTCAGAGAAGGTAGATCAACAGTAACAAACTTATTAGAATTTTATGATGAGGTAAGCCAAATCTTACTGGAAAGAGAGGGCTGGGCAGATTGCATATTCCTAGACTTCCAGAAAGCGTTTGACACTGTTCCACATGGGAGACTTATTAGGAAGCTGCAATCAATGGTTAGAATAGGTGGAAATGTTTTGGAATGGATAAAAACTTACTTAGAAGGAAGGGAACAGAGGGTTAGAGTAAGACACTCAGTGTCTGAATGGAGAAGAGTTAGTAGTGGAGTTCCACAGGGTTCAGTTTTAGGGCCACTTTTGTTCCTTGTATATGTAAATGACCTACCAGAGTCTGTAAATTCATTCATGAATATGTTTGCAGATGATGCAAGATTGTGAAGAAAGTAAAAAACGAGAACAATGGTAGAGAACTTCAGGAGGATCTAAATAATCTGCATGAGTGGTCAGAAAAGTGGCTAATGAAATTCAATACTTCAAAATGTAAGGTAATGAGAATGGGTACAAGTGCAA
This sequence comes from Halocaridina rubra, assembly GCA_037179515.1. Lineage (NCBI taxonomy): Eukaryota > Metazoa > Arthropoda > Malacostraca > Decapoda > Atyidae > Halocaridina > Halocaridina rubra. The sequence goes on along the minus strand of JAXCGZ010022685.1, from coordinate 151,922 downwards.
GAAGGCCAAAGCTTGACTACTCGGTGGCTGGAGTACAACTTCAAGAGACAGAAAATGAGAGAGATCTAGGAGTAAACATACAGACAGATTTGTCTCCAGAAATACATATAAATGGCATAGTAAGGGCAGCATATGCATTCTTATCAAATGTAAGGGTAGCCTTCAGGCACATGGACAAGGAAATGTTCAGAAATATTTATGTAACCTATGTGAGGCCAAAACTCGAATATGCAGCCCCCTTTTGGAATCCGCACTTGAAAAAGCACATAGCTAAGCTTGAAAAAGTTCAAAGACATGCCACGAAACTGGTGCCAGAAATACGCAATCTCAGTTATGATGAGAGGCTGAAGAAATTAGACTTATCATCACTCGAAGCTAGAAGAGTGAGGGGGGATATGGTGACAGTCTTTAAATTCCTTCATGGTTATGATAGAGTGGATAGGGATCGATATTTTGATATGGCTGGCTCTAGAACTAGAGGTCATAGTTTGAAGCTTCGTAAGAAAACTTGTTTGCAGGATGTAAGGAAATACTTTTTCAGTGTAAGAGTAGTTGATAATTGGAATTGGCTAAGCGAGGAGGTAGTTAATGCTATCTCAACCCATAGTTTTAAGGACAGGTATGATAAGTATCACTAAGTCTAAAATGGAACCGATGAGGAGACGGGAAGATACGAGCTTTGGGCTCTTTCCCGTAAACACAATTAGGTAATGACAATTAGGTAATCACAAAAAAAAAAAAAAAAAAAAAAAAAAAATATATATATATATATATATATATATATATATATATATATATATATATATATATATATATATATATATATATATATATATATATATATATATACATATATATATACATATATATATATATATATATATATATATATATATATATATATATATATATATATATATATATATATATATATATATATATATATATATATATATATATTAATCAAATAAGCACATTACATATCTGAAAACATGGATAAAAAAAAAATTATTCATATATATATATATATATATATATATATATATATATATATATATATATATATATATATATATATATATATATATATATATATATATATATATATATATATATATATATATATATATATATATATATATATATATATATATATATATATATATATATATATATATATATATATATAAATATATATATATATATATATATATATATATATATATATATATATATATATATATATATATATATATATATTATTCATTTATTTATTTATTTTTTTTTTTTAAAGAAACCAATAGCTTAAGCATCTTTTTCACAGGTATACAGTCAAGTCAAAGAGCAGCTCGGTATTCAACAAGAGCGTCTGAAACGTCTGCATGAGACTTGCAGCAAGTATCAAGAACTTGCCGTCCGTCAGCACGTTACTTTCGTATGGGACACAAAAACGGACCCTCCAGTCGTTTATTGCCCACTGTATAAGGTTATGTGATCAAAGATCTCATCATTTTGCATTTAATACTTAGAATCAAACTGGATATTTATATTTCTGTCCAACTCTTAAGATTGACTAACTTACTGTCACTTGCTGTCCCCCAATATCGTTAATTAAATCATTCTCATAATATACATGAAAACCTGAGTGGTAGTTTACCAGTCTAATCCAATTATAAATTGAAAACCAGGATGATGGTCCACTCATTAATAAGACAGTTTTGCCATACATCACCCTCTAATATGACCTTCAGTATTATCCAGTTTCTCCTCTGGACTTCCTCTTAGCTGCCACAGTCATGACTTAATAAGGCTCTTAACCTTCACATAATCCTACTTAAAGAGGTAATTCACTCATATTCCCATTTATATACTGGACAAGAGTTTTAAATCTTGAGATTAATTAATATAAAGAAATAATATTCTTTCTATGGAACTAATTGATTGCAGCCTTAGTTTTACCATTAGGATGATACCTATTGCTCTATCAACATATTCTAAATATCTGTAAATTGAGGGCAGATATAATAATAAACAATGCTATATTAAGAAAACTTTGAAAACGTAGCTAAAACAAATTATTTTTTTCTGAATACCACAGGTTGCTTCAACAACATGGATGGTATACTTCTTACGATTAGCCCATATTAACGAACACAATCCTGCATTGGATATATACAATAAAAGTGATCAGGAGAGAAAGAGATATATGGTAATTATATGAAGTATACTCTCATCTATATCATATATTTTGTATGTGACACTCATGTCTAAAGAGAAACATGAGAGTCTAGACTTACTATTCTATTGGGATCCTGTAAAACAATATGTATATCCACAGCCAAGATTTGGAGGTGGACATCGGAGGGTCTTCCAAGAGTTTAAAGCACCCTCAACTTCCAGAGAGAGGAACAAGGTTTTCCAAGAGTCTCTTAGATTCATTGTTGTTCGACATCCATTCACAAGGTAGGTCAGTACTGACCTGTTATGATCATTATTAAATATCATCCTCACCCCATTGCAGCAATGTTATGGAGAAAGAATTAAAAATATCAATAAAAATGGGAAAGCTAGTCTTGTTGTTGCTGTAGATACCTTGCTGGATTCAGTTAGTTAAGATGCCATGTTGCAAAACATTTATTTCAGAAGAATGACAAAATGCAGTATATCTTTTCTTGGCAGTGGTAGCCTAAATAAATTCTATGAGATATTAATATGAATGTTCTTTTCTAAATAATTTCAGGTTACTCTCAGCATATAGGGACAAAGTAGAACGTCCAAATCCCAAACCTTATTCACCCTACTTCAAAGAGCTTCAGCAAGCCATCATTAAGAAGTACAGAATGAAGGGGAGCAACATTACATCCCCTACTCCAACATTCTCAGAATTTGTTGACTATGTTATAGACTCCACTGCAAATCTGAAGACAGCACAGGAATGGGAAGAAAATGTAAGTTCTTAGGATAAAAGCTGCAGCCAATGCATGTCTATATCAGTTCTCAACACTCTTGTAAGAGGTTCAACTCGCTTATTTACGAAATTATCCTTCATTATTTACCATCCACTTATTGAGAGCAATTTATATAGCCACCAGACTTCAAAGACTTTAAATTCCTTATCATATCCCTCTTGATGACAAATTACATTCAGCATATTTATTTTGCAAGTTGAAATTAATATGGGGAAAAGCCTTGATCTAGACTCCTTGTTTCAATTAGCTGTCGTTTTCCTGTAAATACTTTTGTGATAACTTGTTTCACTCTACACATTATATCACTGAATACTGTATTCTTCTTCAGGTTGTCTGTTGGACTCCATACTGGTCCCAGTGTGCTGTTTGTTCAAGTGACTACCAAGTCGTTATCAAGTTAGAAACAATGGATGATGACGAACAATTTCTCGCACATATTGCTGACCTTAAAGAGATCCAAAATGTCCATGAATGGAGAAATCTTAAGCGGTCATCTGTAACATCAACGGCAGTAATACCTAAATACTACAAAAGCCTAACACAGCAGCAGATTCTACTCTTGTACGAAAGATACAAAGTGGATTTTGAACTCTTTGGATATTCATTTGATGAGTATCTCCCTGATGCTAATCCCTAAAAATTTTGTGAATCATTTCGTCAATTTTTATATGGAATTATATTTCGATACTTTTATTAATTTATTACTTAAGATAAGGGTTAAAGTTATAAAATATGTCGACCTGCTTTAAGCCACCTACTCAACTCATAATAAAAAAACAGAACACAGTGGATGTTTTGTATACATGACACCTCACAGTTGAAAACGAGATAATGGATTTATGTTGTGGAGGACATAAGTATTGTGTTGAGTAAAAGAAAGACTGAGTGATTGAAAAGTGGAAAAGGAGGAACTTGGGAAGAAGAGAAGTGCTTAAAGTTAGTGAGCTAAATGAGGGAGACAAAATGTGAATACTAGGCAAATCTGCTGAATGGGTGGAAAGGCGTGGAGGGACAGGAAGCAGATATAGAGGTGTTTTATGCAGGAAGTTCTGACGATTACAGAGAGGATGTGCGGGATGAAAAGAATGAGCCGAAGCACAAGAAAAGGTAGGGACTACTGGAATGAGAAGGTTAGTGTAGCAATAGCAGAATAAAAGTGTGCATATGAGGTACTGTTGCAAAGAAGTAATGACGATCGTTTAAAAGGTAGAAAGTGATGAGGCAAAGTGTATGGCAAGATTTGCGAACAGAAGAGTAGATGCTTGTCAGAGATTTTGAATGGAGTACAGAAGGTCCTCGGTGTACGGTTTTGTGGTTACAACGCATTTCCCATAGATTTTGTTTCTTTTTTTATATTTCCCCTCAGATTCACCTGGGGGGAAGAAAAGGAAAGCCATCATTATGGAAATGAAATTAGAGAGTAAAATGCATGGAAAAGGATGAAACTTTACTACTGCATTAGCACAGATGCTTATTTGGGTGTGTTTCGACTTACACTGAAATTTGATGAGTATCTCCCTGATGCTAATCCCTAAAAATTTGTGAATCATTTCGTCAATTTTTATATGGAATTATATTTCGATACTTTTATTAATTTATTACTTAAGATAAGGGTTAAAGTTATAAAATATGTCGACCTGCTTTAAGCCACCTACTCAACTCATAATAAAAAAACAGAACACAGTGGATGTTTTGTATACATGACACCTCACAGTTGAAAACGAGATAATGGATTTATGTTGTGGAGGACATAAGTACTGTGTTGAGTAAAAGAAAGACTGAGTGATTGAAAAGTGGAAAAGGAGGAACTTGGGAAGAAGAGAAGTGCTTTAAGTTAGTGAGCTAAATGAGGGAGACAAAATGTGAATACTAGGCAAATCTGCTGAATGGGTGGAAAGGCGCGGAGGGACAGGAAGCAGATATAGAGGTGTTTTATGCAGGAAGTTCTGACGATTACAGAGAGGATGTACGGGATGAAAAGAATGAGCCGAAGCACAAGAAAAGGTAGGGACTACTGGAATGAGAAGGTTAGTGTAGCAATAGCAGAATAAAAGTGTGCATATGAGGTACTGTTGCAAAGAAGTAATGACGATCGTTTAAAAGGTAGAAAGTGATGAGGCAAAGTGTATGGCAAGATTTGCGAACAGAAGAGTAGATGCTTGTCAGAGATTTTGAATGGAGTACAGAAGGTCCTCGGTGTACGGTTTTGTGGTTACAACGCATTTCCCATAGATTTTGTTTCTTTTTTTATATTTCCCCTCAGATTCACCTGGGGGGAAGAAAAGGAAAGCCATCATTATGGAAATGAAATTAGAGAGTAAAATGCATGGAAAAGGATGAAACTTTACTACTGCATTAGCACAGATGCTTATTTGGGTGTGTTTCGACTTACACTGAAATTTGAGCTACATCACTTTTCAAGAATGGAACTCTAACATAAGTCGAGGATCCCCAGCACATGTATGATTTGTGAGGAAGCAAAATTAGTGTCAAAGGTGAGTATGATAGTGAGAAGGTGAAAGGAGCAAATGAGCAGTTGGTAGTGGTTGAAAATAAGGTGAGTGAGATAGGCTGAGTATTTCACGATGTTGAATGTGTAGGAAGATATAGAAGTTGTGATAAGGCTGGTGGTTGTAGATATCCACCCAGGGATAGATTGCACATGATGGGCCTGTAGGAGGTACAGACCTTATATATGTTGTATATGTAAGTATGACACTGCACATAGAAGCCAGCGGGAAGCAGTAACTAATTTGGCAACAAGCCTCAATGTTATCTTCTCATCTTCTTTTCCAAGACAAACTCATGTAGGGATGATTAACCACTCTTCTTAGTGATAATACAATTCATCAAATATACCACACACAAAAATTTAGGAGCTTAAACTAAAAGAAGCATCATATATAAGAATCTATAACTTAGGCTTTAGTTTAAAGAAAACTTATCTTGATAAATATATGGTTAGAGTATCAGCAAACTGAAAGCTCTCTAGCCGAGACGTTTATGAAATTTTCTCCCTGCATACAGTCAATACTGTATATCACAACAATGGTAAAGTAAATCATACAAAACAATGAAAAAATTATAACTTTATTAACATTACTTATGTACAAAATTTAATATCAGATACTACATGAGAACGACAATATCACTGTGTGCAACTATCCAGCAAATATCATATGTCTGTCTAACTTATCTTTTACAGCAATTAGAGGAAAGGCAGTATTCATTCACAATATCAGAATGATTTGCAATTAATGTGACAATCACGCTTACACAAAATAATTCATTTTCAGAAATAAATATTCAAGTCTCTCAGACTTGAGACAATATCAATACCAATTTTAAAATCCATAAAAGTTCAATAAGTAATGAAAATGTAGAAAATATATACCTACTACTATTATCTAGGTTGCATGACACATACATCAGAGTCAACACATACCATGAAACTTTCCAAAGGTACAGGCATATGCTGCAGAAGGCAAAGCTCTCCATATATCAAGAATTCTACTATGAAAAGGACAGAGAACCAAAAATTTACAAAATCTAAAATTGTTTACATGATGCAAAAGATTATGAATATCAGTATAAAAATACAATACAGTACTGAACATATACTGATAACATAAAACTAGCTTCACCATTGGATTTTCCTGGTTTCAAACTGCAATGTATTCATTTCGTTTCTAATCTCTGAGGCACATAAAAAATCTATTCTTGGAGTGAACTGAATAAATTAAGGACACTCTGATATTCTACTTTCAAAGCCTTTCAGAATAGTTTTCCTTTTATAAGACACATCCGTCATCTAATAAATATTTCTGACATGATATTCTTCCGTCATATACATATGCAAATTCTTTGTTAATTCTGGCCTTTCTGATACATAAATATTAAAAACAAGAATGGATACCCTATTCTTCCAGCATAAGGCTGACACATTGCTCATTACGAGTTTCACTGTCCTATCTATATACATAAAGTCGCCTTTAAACTGCTACCCACCCCTATGTCGCGTCAATGAATTGTTACACTTATGCCATGCTTAAGCATAAAAATCACCTTCAGTACCCTGATATTTACCATATACTGCACAAGAAAGTAGGTTTTCCTTACCCAAAATGTTTACTACTATTAACATATCTATACTGGCAATGTTGTGACACATTAAACCCTTAAATTATGAGGTATAAGGGAGTCATTTTACCATAATTGCATTTAGAAGACAAATATCATCATAAGGTGGGTGATATCAGGCTTACCTCTATATAAGTCATATTGAATTAAACATAGGGCAATATCCATTGAAAAAAATATTGCAATATAAAGTGTTCATATCGTAATGTAGCAATAATAACTGAGAATGTATTCAAGAATCACGTTACAATGTTTTTTGCAGTCCATGACAAATAGCAATAACTCCGATACATCATATTAAAACAATTATTTGACCACATTCCGCTGCTACAAGATGTACTTAGTTACAGGACAGGCACTACTACCTCTACTCTAACCTGAGCTTATGAAGTTTTCAAATAAAGATCTTTAATATCCAATGCTGTAATTAATTTTATAAGACAGCAACAAAAACAGCAAACCAAGAGGCTACTACTCTCCCTTAGCAATCCAAATAAGCTAATGAACTGCAGAGATGCAGACTTTGGGTATAAATATCAACATCAATATATTTACCAAGGTATTATTCTTGTGAAATTTTACTGTATCTACTCTGAACTTCAAGTTCCTTAATGAATTATCAATATAGATTTGACCATAATTCACTCTCCAGAGGTTTGTCCTCTTCATACTCTTTCACTTCATCCCAATAATTTACTTGATCTAACACCAATAAGCTTTCCAGTAATATAAACAAGCTCTATACATTCCATATGTTTAAACAATCTTATTATAACTTTACATAAGTGATTCTAGCATTAAGATGCATCTTGCTAAACACTCAACAACCCACAAAATTGTGTCTGGCAGATAAATGTATATCGATAATGAATCTCCTGTTATTTATAAATTAGGATGATAAAATTATTCAGCTTACTGCTACCATCAGAATTTATAATTCTTTACTCACACAGTGACTAGTAACAGTTTATATATATATATATATATATATATATATATATATATATATATATATATATATATATATATATATATATATATATATATATATATATATATATATATATATATATATATATATATATATATATAAACTTTCCTTGTCATTAAGTATTCTGAAGAAATACTTTAATAATTACATTTAATATACTGTACTGAGAATCGGCTGTGAATCATTTTCAGAATCATTTGCAATATCAAAATTATACTAGAAGCAACTGAAAGATTACCTCAAAAAAGTAAATATATTTGATATACTGTACTCTACGACTCTACAAATGTAAAGTAGGATTGAACTATTAATTTTTTTTATGAAAATATATAATACTGTATAATCATAAGACAAGACAGAAGTCAGAGGCATTATATATTCATATCATATTCAATCTCCAATACTGAAAATATTTTAGATAAAAATATATATTATAGCTTTCAAAGTAAAATCTATGCCCTAAATGTATAGTTTAGCTTTGAGAATATATATTTTGAAAAAATAAAAAAAAATAAATTCTTACATACAGGTAATGCATACATATGAGCACGAATCCGTGCACAAAAAATAACACACACACACACACACACATATATATATATATATATATATATATATATATATATATATATATATATATATATATATATATATATATATATATATATATATATATATATATATATATATATATATATATATATATATATATATATATATATATATATATATATATATATATATATATATATATATATATATATATATATATATATATATATATATATATATATATATATATATATACTCCTCAACTTACAAGTGGATTAAATTCCAGAAGTCCATTTGTAAGTTGTACTTAGGTAAAAAAAAAGTACTGTACAATACATAAATATGCAGTACTGTACAGTACTTAGGCTAAAGATATTTAACTACTACATTAAACAAAGCATACAGTATTAATGAATGTTAATACAGTAATAATAATGCAATAATGCGGTACAGTACAGTAATACATACATTAATATGTGAGTAGATAACGGATAGGTTGTTATTTGTAACTGTGAATGTTCGTACCTCGGTTGCTTGTAAGCAGGGGAGCTTTTTCTGTATATATATATATATATAAAGTCTCTTCATTTTTTACACGTTTAAAATATACGAAATTGGAATAAAGCGTGTCATCAATAATAATAAAATTCAAATTACGAGAATAGCACACAAGAAAATGTAGGAAATATTACTTATTACCTATTTATTCTTCAACAAACACAGAGAAATCAGTGTAATTTACACAATTTAGGGAAGAACTTTTTTGTGTTTTGTAAATCCAGGTCATAAACATTAGATGGAAAGAACAAAACCTGAAGATTGGATTAATTATGCAAAAAGCGACTGAATGCCTTATGCTAATTTTCTTTCAAGGCTCAAATTATAATTATTTAATTTATAAAAAAAACATTTAGTTTATGCATTTATTTATTTATTCATAAATAAATATAAAATCTGTAAATTCGATTAATTATTCTAATAGGGACTATGTACTTATGCTAATCCTCTTTTAAGGCTCCATTTTTAAGTATTTCTTTTATTTATTTATATGTTGGGAAACAATAGATTTTTAGAATAAGTATTCGGATACTTTTATCTGGTAACACTGAAATTAGTTCAAGGTTACAGCAGTGTTAGAACTTGAATTGGTTATGTTTTCATGTAAATTCTGTTACTTGGTTTAAAAAAAAAAAAATAAATAAAATAAAAATAAAAAAGTGGAAAATTTTGAATTTTCTGGGTACCCGGCAACACTGCAATGCAGTGTACATAACAACAGTACATACACTAGCAGTGCATATGAGCAGAACCTGGCTTAAAATTAAGGCATAAAATAAATAACATACTGTACATTCCCGACCACAGGTCAACTCTCCCACTCCCATCTTCCCGGCTCCTATCTCTCTTACCTCTTAAGTCAACAGCTCACCGCCACCACACGCCTGTCCCAGTACGCCTGTTGTTCTCCTTATATAGAGTGAGCTAACCTGTTTATTTTTTATTTAACTGTATATCTTTAATATTTGTTTATTTTTAGCTTATTTACATTTATATACGTATTTCAGCTTGCTTATTTACTTATAAAATGTGCTTACCTAGCTCATTTCTTTGGCATAGTGTGTTCATACACGCTTGTGGAACGTAACCATGCCTATTACCATCATTCCTTATGAAAATATACAATTTAAATTAAGCAAAATTTGAATTACAAGTGCCTTCTGTGAGCCTTTCCTCAAGTAAAAAAAATAAAAGACTATATATATATATATATATATATATATATATATATATATATATATATATATATATATATATATATATATATATATATATATATATATATATATATATATATATATATATATATATATATATATATATATATATATATATATATATATATATATATATATATATATATATATATATATATATATATATATATATATATATATATATATATATATATTATATATATATATATATATATATATATATATATATATATATATATATATATATATATATATATATATATATATATATATATATATATATATATATATATATATATATATATATATATATATATATATATATATATATATATATATATATATATATATATATATATATATATATATATATATATATATAGAGATTACAATGAAATCCAGGTTATGGCAGATGTCAGGAACAGAACCCTGTCGTAAATCAGGGACTCCCTATAATGTAAATATACACATGATGTGGGAAAAGTAACAACTCTTATATTTTATTCCTTCTACTAAACAAAATAAATCAAATACAGTATTTAAAGATAAATTATATGCATTTCTATAAGTACTGCCTTATCTAAACAAAACAGTACAGTACTCTATATTTAATGACCGAATTACCATAATAAGAATAAAATATAATTAAAAAACAGAGCACTATAAAGAAGAGGAAAGCTATAAAAAAACAACTAAAAAAGGGCATTACTTTGGCTACAAACTGTGTATATATCTATCGTAAGTGGCAGCTTAGACATATGACCTGAATGACTTAAGCACTAGGTAACACGTTAACAGGGGGGTATAAAATACTGAAAACAGTCCCTTTATTCAGTATCAAAAATTACAGTCCACTTTTTCTTTCCTCTCACCAAAAAAACTATTTTGTAATTCAATATTTATTAGAAATAGAAGTGGGACCAAGATATTCAAATGTGGCAACATTACTCAACTCTGGGATTGGCAGACCCTTGATCGAGCCCATCTTAAGGCGATAAGAAGGACATCCATCCTTAATTTCCCAACCACACTGTTTATGTCCAGCCCCATTAATGGGGACTAATAGTGGCAGATAAAATGAAGATTTATTAGACACAAGAGGGGGTCATGAATATCACAGGTGCTGTATAACATTAAAAAACGTGTTAAGCTGCCACTTAATACAGTTAAAATCTCTCAGAATTATATACATATGTCATACTTCTTAATAAACTGATGTATCACAATATGCAATCATAAAACACAATATATGTTATCTTTACTTCACACATAAATGTCTACATATTAAAATACACGATAAGTGCACGTGCATTATATATAATAAATTTTCAGTGTAAAAAGAAAATTAAGAAAGCAAGTTTTTCAAAAAATTTCTATAAATTTTACCCAAGGTTGCAGTCACACCAAACTTGTGTTAAAAGTAAAATAACTGACTTCTATGACTCTCGGGCAAGTCTAAATTTAAGCTCATAAGAAGTCATAAGATAACTTAACATTGAAAAAGGCATATTATTAGTGTACTTTTTTTTTTATGACTGACACACCATGACGGGCCAAAAAAATAAATAAATCTGCCCTCATCAGACCTGGGCACAAAGAAATCATAAAGTAAAGAGAAACAGAGATGGAGAATATTGTGACTTGTCAGATGTGAAGGGATAATTAGAGATGTACTGTATAACGAATATCCAAGAATATTCGGTGTTGATGTAGGCATGGAAAAAGAGCCGTAACTGAAGGAAGACTTAACATCGAACTGTCCTAGTCAGTCCTCTTTAAGTCCAAAAGACACTTCAGCTGTTGTATCGCAATGGGCGGCCAGTGCTACAGCAACTACCTAAATAGTACATACAGTTTACGCATGAATTCAATACACACTGATTATATCAATAAAGCTTACATCACCTGCCTCACTTGTGTAGCCTGTTACCATAAACCGCTCACTTGATGAAAACTGTTTAAACAACAACTGACTGGCATAGAGTTTCTATTCTAATGACTAGTTTCATTTTACAAATGCATGCTTCAGAGTCAATAGTCTGATATAAACGCAACCAAACTTAAGTTCCTGATGCCTTACCCAGTGTGATTGAGTGGCCGTGTGATGTTATTGGGTAATTGCATCACTTCCAAAAGTGCCTGTAGCTCTCCTGGTAGCCAGGACGTATCCAACTTGTCTCGCAAACTCTGCACTCGGAGCAAACACAAAGTTTTCAAACTTGGCTCTGAGATATGACAGTGAAAGAGGAATGATATTAGTTTGCTAAATACATAAGTGGCAGTTACTGTGTTCGGGTTGAAACTAAATTTTCATAACAGCATATAATATGGTATCCAAAATAGCAGCAATACAGCAAAGAAGCACTTTCTTATTATAGGACTTGCATTTTCAAAGGTTCTTGTGATTGTTTTGCAGCTAGAAAAGATTCAAACATATTTCATAATGTTACACAGTAAATAAAAGCATTTTCTGACAACAGTCACTTCTAAATAAGACATTAAAACTAATGGTAAGAAGAGAATATATCAGTAATATAATCTGCCTAGGGTATTGAGCTAGATTAACATTAAAAGTAGAATATGGTCCATTCCCCCCTCACATTCCAGTTCATTCTTTCACAGTATTATAAAATAGCAATGAAAGAAATAACTGACGACGAAAATACTGAAATTTATTATATATTCATTACCAAAAGGCTACACACAGCAGGATTCATCACACTCTTCATGCCCTCACCATCTTTATCAGCTCTTTACTGACATAATGAGTAATTCTATAAAGGGATTTGCACCTCTCCACTTCCTTATAAACTACTTTCTAGAAAAAGGAGGAACGATACTAGATTATACACTCACCTAAATCTAGGACATGAAGATCATTGTGGTCCTTGAGTCGACGATCTGTGGAGTCTTCAATAAACTGTAGATCCTCGGCTTCATTGAAGTTCTCATTTGGGCTGCAATATATCACTGTGCAGATGTATTTGCATCAAATATAACACAATGTTCTCTTGCTTTATGGAACCACACTGAGTATCATGTGCAACAGCATCATATATAATATAATTATTCCTTCGATAATGTGTTTAACATATCAAAGTTCTAGAGTAATGCATACAAGAATGTTTACTTTAAATTTAAATTTGCACTGAAAACTTATTAGATTAAAGTATGAGGGTTTTTTATACATTTTACTCCAAAAACCATAACTTTTTATGTTTTGAAAAAGAACAATAGAACAGTTCTTTATATATACAATTGCCCTATATGCAGATGAAAATACGCAAAATTATTTCTCATACATTACAACACCTCTGTAATAAATCACATACTTAGCATATATTTGCATCAAAAGAAGTCAAACAGGGAAAAGACCTTAAAGAGAGACTAAAATATGTACCAATATTTAATACCCTGAGAGATGAATAAATTTATAACACATTTAATACTTAAACCGAGGTACTAAATGACCAATCACTGCCTACTTTATGGATACAAAACTATATGCAAATGCAGCCATGAATAATATACAAAAACTAGATATTTGAAATGTAAAAGGAAAGACTCTGTTTTAAGCATGACGACAAACTCCTCCAAAGCTTGCATGGTGGCTGCAGCTAAATATAAAAATAGGACGGCAACATAGCTTCGTTACACCCAGCCTTAGATATGCACAATAATATCCGACAGGTGTCTGCTTCTTACCAGTGTAAGAGAAAAGCACTCTAGCAAGAGTAATGAACCAAAGCGTATCATAATAACAAAAAATGACATAAGAAAAGAACTGGAACATAGACTACCTTGTGCCTCCAAAGAGGAACATTCTAGAACCAACAACACAACAAGACTGTCTTCTCCTTGGACATGGACCAGTACCTCTGGGGTGGACCTCACTCCACTGGCGAGTAGCTGTAATTATATAAACAAGTGAATGAACAAATAAATAATTTAAATACTACATAAGTATGCTGACAGAATTATAGATAGGGTGTAAGATCAACAGCTTACCTGATGTCTAAGCAGTGCAAAAGCAGGATTTGAACATCAATATCTAAGTAATTTATTAGTAAATTCCTGAATGGAAAAGTCTTACAAGTGTGTGTGATGAGAAGAACTGTGGTGCAACCTAAAGAGAATTTATAAGTATAATGACGCATGAATATTCCGGGGTTGCTTGACAAAAAGGTTACCATTTGTCAACACTACTGCTTAACCAGCACATGGCAATCATAATAAAGCAAATACAGACACAGGTATTGAGTTAGAAGGGGACTGGGATGGTGATTGTATATGTCACTCATATAGTAGCTCACTCAGAATGTTTAAAAGATTTCTAGAGTAGCTTGGGAAATTCTGAGAGAAGTAGATAAAATGGGTCAAAGGGATACATGGAGATAAGACTGACAGGCATAATCAATGTTCACAGCATTTTGGATTTGACCTGGCGATAACAGAAGATGATACTCTAGGACTAGAGATTTGCACAGAGTGGGATCGGTGAGGCTTCACACACAGATTTAAGGGTGAGAGGAGAGCTCTTTTTCATGCTGGAACAAGAAAGTTTATATGGGAACAGTTTCTCCAACAGCATCACATGGTCAGACAGGGAAGATTCAATAAGTGTGTAAAAATAAATAGAAAATATTATATAAAATATGAAATGAACAAAAATACTGATAGGACAAAAAATTACATGTTTAGTGTTAAAAGAAAATAGGCTGTTAAGATAGTTCGAAGACCTGGATTCGTATGGATAATGTAAGAAAAGTATATATACTTTGCTGAACAAAATTACTGGCCATGAATCTAGAGAGTTAGGGGAAGAAGGAGAAAGACGAAGGAGAAGAGTTTATTTAAAAAGGTCCTTTATATTCATAATCTCTTGATGATTTAATATTCCCCTCTTTTATATACAGCCCAATACTGATCACATGAACATACACTCCCTTTGACATAATGGGAGATAAAGGAGCTTTACAAAAATAAAAGAATTTTTTAGCTTCCCAATCAAGCCATCACCATAAGTATGCAGTACTGGCACTAATGTCCATAGTTTCTAATATTTCAAAATTTACTTAAACCTTTAATCCTCAACTTTATTATTTAAATGAATGTACAAAATAATATTAAGAAATAAATCTATCTATAATGTGCAGTGCTGGGGTATGAATAACCGCGGAGTACCTTAAAATTCACAGAATGTCAAGGGAAATAAAACGACATGTCATAAAATTTCTCTTCAGACCAAAAATAATCACTGGAGAGAGATATTTAATGTAACTACTAACCTGGATCAAAAGAGTGCAGATCGTTGAAATGTTCTTGTCTTCCACTATTAAAACCTCCAAAAAAGTAGATTCTGCCTCTGTGGACAACTGAGAGAGAATTGTTTTTAAATTACTTAGTCAGCAGTGTTGGAAGAAGCAAGCATAATGACTTTGAATGACATGACAGGAATATTTACACAAAACATATCTTCCTCTCTTGATTCTTCAACTATACTCATGTTCCCCGAACTGTATAAGAAACCTCAAAAAGCATGGCTCTCTAAAGAACACTCAATGATAAAAAAGGCTTTGGATAGAAGTAAAGCTATGAATACAATCATTCACGATTATGTTTTCAAACCTATAAGACAAACTTAATATAACACGAATACAATTTTCAGTCACTTGTACAAGCAAGTTATTATACCTCAAGTGCCATGCTATAATCAAATAAAATAGCTTTTATAACTGTATTCAAGCCTAAAGAAGATCATATTTTTAAGTGATAAGTAAACATCAGTTATAAATAAAGATGAGAATATCAACACTTGTATTCAACTCCAACTCAATAGTAACTTTACACTTACATGCTGAATGAGATCGCCTTCCAACAGGTATCTGGCCACAACATGGGACAATGGTCCAACTATTTGTGAAAGTGTCCATGGCATATAAGTCAGAACCATATTCTTCATTCACTGGACTATCGTACAAGCCACTTGGTACCTCTCTTCCACCCCAAATATACATAATACCGTCCATGGCTGTAGCAGTATGGAAGTCACGATATATCGGTGGATGGCCCTGTGATAAGTAGGAAAATACTGTAAAGTATATCAAAAATATTAATAATAGCAAAATTTACGAAAAATAATACGCCATGCAATTTGTTAAATTCAGAGGGAGCAATTACAGTTAACGAATAAGGCAGTCCCCAAATTAAGATTTAAGGAAGTATTATATATTCACAAACATACACAATTTTTTTTTCTAATTCACCAAATCTATACAGTGTCTAGTACAGTATATACCTAAGTGGTTCCAACATAAGACTATCTTGGCAACAACTATCTTAAATATTCACGTAATGAGGGTTTGCAAACTTACCGAAGTTCTAATAAACGTCCAAGTCATAGTTCTTAAGTTTAGCGCATGCACATCTTGAGTGTAACATTCCACATATTCCAGATACCCAGAAAATATGTACATGAAATCATTAATGATGCATGCAGAGTGTCCATCCCTTGCCTCTGGAACGTGCCCATTTACTTCTGGTACAGACCACTTGTGCGTGTCTTCAAGATAAGTAATGAACAGCAGTTAAATCAAAGTTTAAACAACTCCTCCAGACTCCTCCTCTTGATTGTATTATTAAAGGAATAGATATGACAGGAAATTAAAGTAAATATAGATATTCTCATCATTCCAAGTTTTCTGTTCTTAGTTTGAGATTCAAGGTATGATAAATGAGTACATTATTCTTTCCCTGAAATTCAATTGCATATAAAATAATTAATAAACATACACTCCATATTTTTTTTCAAAATGACATACAGGATTATCAGTTTCATTGTCCGACCCATTTCTCACAACAAACTAATAAGTGATATTCTTAAATACGATATTTCCAAGGAACATATGCAATTTAAAGATATAAAATACTCTTGAAATCTAGAGGACATATTGTGTGGAAGTCATATTTATCATTTCTCTTAATATTCTTACTATATAAACTGTTAACAACTGTAGGGAAAATTCATCGCCAATTAAAGAGGGGAAGACAATGCATATCCCAAACACTAAAATATATATAACAGACAGCAAGCAACCTAAACATATTTGCTTTCAATCCAGTAAAGAATCCTCTAAGCAATATTAAAAAATTAAAAAAATCCTTAAACAGAGGCAATGCTTCCCTATCTCACTTTTTAAGATTCAGATAGATAAAATACTTCATAAAAATTAGGGGAAGACACATATTACGTAGCATATATAAAAGGAAGCAATATATCTTCAATATCACATCAATTACAAAGAATGCAATGTACTTAACACAGAAAAATATGGCCTATTTCTCTCTTTTAATATTCTTTCAAAAATTATTTTATGCATTGGAAGTTAAAAGAGAAATCACGGTAATGTATATAATGAATGTGATGGCAGGGATAGCTCACTACTTTTGCTTTACATGAGAATACAGGATGAAAGTTTATAGAAGTCTATTATACTATACTTACATGTATCAAAACAGTATAGAATATTGCAAGCTTTCTTGTCATTACGCCCACCCCATATATAAACTTTACTTCCATATGCTACTGCAGTGTGGCCATATCTCTGAAAAGGAACAACCCTTCGTCGTTGGGGAATCTTCAGTGCTTTCCACCTGTATGTCACTGTTAAGAAACCAAGGAAAACTTTAAAAGCTCATAATATACTATTACTAGATCAAAAGTCAATACATATAAATTAGTGAAGAACAAGTATAAAAATTTTCTAGACTAAAATTATAAGCTACAATATCCTTAGAGGCAATAGAAATAAGAATATTTAATATCAATTTACTGTGTTATATTATAACATTACCATACTTTCCACATTCACCCAGTCATTCTTAAACAACTATAAACAAGCAGAGGAGTATGTGGAAATAAAGATCTAAGAAAAGATCTAGGAGTGAAAAGTACTTACTTGTATCTAAAACATGTACATCCATATTTCTAATAGTGTTGTAATTTTCTCCTGTGCAGTATCCACCGAAGGAGTAAATTTTGTCGCCAACAGAAACGGCTGCATGGTTGACTCGTTGAGGGCCTCCCTCAAGTTCAATTGTCCACATCATCTTGCCTAAATCAGGAAAAGTCAAGCAAATTACAAGGATTATGCAGTCATGTGCTAATGCTTTATATGACCCTGGGGGCCACAATGTAAATCACCAGCACTGACTACATGAAAATAATATGACCCCCCAACTCAAAACCATGCAAGAGGTATAATATGTTCTTTTATTTATTGCATATTCTCAAGCTGATGGTGATTTGATGTTTAATCTTTTCCAGCCTGACGTTCACAAATAACTTGGGTCATGACATTAGTCTGCAAGAGTACCATATATATGAAACAAAAGACAAGGTGTACAATAATTTTTAAAAACTTTAGGATTAATCTGTTAATTAAATTAATACAATGCTAAAAAAGAATACTGCCATGACTGTTGGATAAATAATTTCTAATCCATAGAGAGACACATATAACTTATTCATAATTTTCCAAGACCTAATATCAATATTTCTTACATACATACATATACATGGCCCCATTCCCCCTTGTAAGGGGGGTCGCCGAGCCAAGAAACATACATTACCATTATTGCCACATTTCCTCCCCTTCCACCCTCCTTAGGTCACCCACAAGGTAGGTGGGCAAGGAAATTCTACAATGAGACCCGACAGCTGCAGCTGTTTTATCCCCACTGTTTCATCACATGTTAACTCCCCTCACACCCATCCATCACAGTTCACTGAGCCAGCAGATGCGTGAAATCCCTTTGGTTCGTGTCACCTAAAAGCAATATTCCTCCACTCATTCCTATCTCTTGCAAGTTTTCTTCCCTGCTCCACTGACATTTCATGTGCATTCAGTGCCCTTTTCACGCCTTTCTCTTGACATAATTCCAATCACTGCTGCACTTCACACTGTCTTCACTATTTGCGCATCAGTTATCCTTTCCATGTGTCCAAACCAACTCACAATTCTCTGATCTAAGCTATCCTGAACCAAAATCCCAATATGGGCATTGCCATGTGCCTTCCTCGAAATACAGCTGCCGCAAGATTCCCACTCAGTAACATGTAACTCTTGTACACCAGTATTTTAAGTAAACAAAATGCAAGACTTCTCCTATCCTTTTTATATTATAAGAAGAAAGATGGTAACTACAGTAATCACCACATATTAAGCCATAACTAGAGATACTTATCAACAACAACCTACCCTACCTTAACTTATCTCATTAATTCACCTAAAAATTCCTATGATGTGTGGAAAATTTTTACATCATACTAATGGTGACGGTGAAATTGACGTTCATGATGGATTTGGACAATGAATTGTTCATGCTTATGATTTTGTATGTAAAATTTTGGTATCCATTTCTGCCAAATATAAGCGATTTTTTAGATGCATCCACTCAGCTAACAATGTCCATTGTACTGATCCATATACAGATTTTATATATATATATATATATATATATATATATATATATATATATATATATATATATATATATATATATATATATATATATATATATAATAATTTCCTGTGACCAACTCAAGTAAGGCAAATAAACTACAATTCTTATGGCAGTAACTTTCGCCCAAAGATTCCTCCCTTACATAACCTAACTCAATACTAGTAATTAAGTATGGTCTCAATTTTGCAAATACCCAAAACCACCGTAAATACTATAGTAATTATGGATGTAAAATTCACTTATTTTTGTCTTCAGATTTTTTCCATTTTTTCACGTAGGTTCCCAACCCTCCTACGTTCATTTGTCGGGTCGAACATATTAATGTCTACTTATCGCTTCTCCTCTAATATCATCCTATGTATATTTCCAACTTTTGAGCAAAAACTTATGAATTCCTTCAATGTTCCTCGATCATTAATACATAAGTGTTACTACCGTGGTTCGCCTACTCGGGTCGTGGTGTTCCGTAACTAATCAAGCACAGAACTTGTTGACTTGACTTACGAATATGTTCTCCTATAATCACAATAACATCGCCTCCTTATACAGAACTCCTTAATAATAAGTAATAGTTTGCTAAATGTCTCACCAATTGGGGCATCTGTGACTGACTCATATAGTTTTGTTGTGATCGGATCGTCTCAAGGTGATGAAGTTCTCAAAGGAACCATTTGTACTCTCTCTATAAAATTATAAAATATTTCTTAACAATATAATTATTTATATACCATTCTGTTATAGTATAAATTTTATTTAGAATTTCTAAGGGTTAATATATATTTAAAATATTGTAAATTATTTTGCTATGAGAATTTGACTTGAGATAATTAGATGGTGATGATAATTTAAGCAATTTGGTAAACGTCTAAATGTTTTTAGGTGCCAAAGCAGGTTTGGAGAGTTTGCTTACAATGTTACCATATGTAACCCACATAAAAATCTCCATAATAGTGTACACTTACTTTATTATAAGGTATTCTTGATAAATGGAGTGAATTATAATACCTTACGTAATTTTGAAAAAGGTCTTAAGTGTATTTATGGAATTGTTGTGTTATCTTCAAAACACTGACATTTCAAATACTGTAAGATTTGGATACCTCAATATTGGTAACACTGTCCAAGACGAATTTTCTCTAATTTTCTATCTTCAAATTGATGTCAGTTTTTGAATCGAGTCAAGAATTACATTCGAGAGTCAATATCAAAGACTGTTTAAAATAATTATACATATATTGGGGGATGTCACAGCCGGTAGGACAATGTATTCCATATAAGGCTTTTTGCCTGTGATGTATATAGGAGTCGTAATATAAAATACTATGGAAGTAATTAAAATTTCATCTGTTTTATGCAATTTTCCAACGTGTCCTTTAAGAGCACATTTAGTACTCCAACTATTTTGTTTGTAAATCCAAACTCTTAAATTTCTATAAAACCGCTTTATCCATGATGCTTAAAAGTACTGCAAATAATTTCACAGCACACTGTATAGTACTGTACTCCTAAGTGTTATCAGATGATCATTGTTTTTTCAATAGATGGGAGAGACTTTGAAGATATCTTCCAGAAAGAGATATCAAATTGCACATTTATATCTTTTACAGGTAAGTGGTTAATTGTATCACATTTACATGGCCGTAACACGAGCAATAGAAAATCTATGACATTCAGATGAAGAGGAAAGGCTTACTTTTATTTATCCAGCTACTTGAGATTTCCGCCAAATGTAGCAAGAATAGATTTTAGTAACTTTTAATAACTCTTCTATTTGTTTTTAGTGGGAGAATAAAAGCCAATCTTGTTGTGGTCCCACCTCAACTTATTTTTCTAAGTGTTGGACTTTAGCAATTTTATATTTGTGGTTGTAGCCCATTCGAGCACTATAAATCAACTAATGTATTCAATTAAATACAGATTTTCCATTTCTGTCGTTACTTCATCCCATGTGGCAAGGCTGATTAACTTGAAATGACTCTACCTGCTGGCTAGTACAGTGTTAACGCGCTGGCTTCGCATTCACGAGGTCGAAAGATCGGTTCCCGTCCAAGACCGAGAGTTTAAACTGTTTACTGGCAGGAACTGCTGTGGTTGGACACCACAGTGGGGGTTGGGGCTTGCCCTGGCTGACGAATACCCATTGTATTGAAATGGAAATAAAGTTTGTTCTATCCTTTTGGTGAGTTAGTATGTGAAAGATATCCGAGAGTATTACCAAATTGTTTAGGAAGGTAAATTAATATTAAAAAGAATTTATTATTTTTATTTACAATCACAGCCTTATTAATCTTTTAGAAATACCTTCTAGAATTTTTTATCTACTAGCCACAATTGGGCAAAATGTATCAATCCATTCATTATACAATATAATAACCTATCCATCCATGTAGCTAACTATTATGTATCTAACAAGATATCTATTTGTTTCCATTATTTACGTATTCATCTATATATATATATATATATATATATATATATATATATATATATATATATATATATATATATATATATATATATATATATATATATATATATATATATATATATATATATATATATATGATTAATCAAGATTTTTTCTTTCATAGTTTATACTTACTTCTCTTTATATGTTCACTCCTTTTCTCTCTTCTCTCCTGCAACATCTTTGTATAATTTGTTTGTTCTCGAAATGTAAACTCAAGCATGGAATTGTTTCTACATTATATGTGTTGCATATTACCATTCCCTATGGAAGATACGTTACACTGATATCCCAGAAAAATCGTTAACATCAAAAATCCTGACCAGAGTATTAACCTCAGCAAGTTACTCCATCAACTCAAGTCACACTAAGAATGAACACCAGAGAATTATAATAATAAAAGTGGAAGAAATATGCTTAACAAAGAACTAGATGACTGATAACAAACTTCCATCCATAGTTTCATCCATAATATAATACCTTTTCTTGAAAATACAATGCTCAGACTCTGTGAAAATCTACTTTTTTTACTATTAACATGAAGTAGAAATTCTAAAAAATTTAAGAACCTGAAGTCATAAGATCCTAATAACAAAAGTATTGAGTGGGTTCTATCTAAGTATGGAGTTGAGGATCCTTTGCCTTCTATAGTTTTTTCTATTTTATGCTGCATTTTCTTCTTTCCTTCTCTCATGATGGGGAACAAGACTGCCATCTTCGTGTTCCCCTGCATGTTGTAAAAGTCAATGAAGTGAGGGGAATTGGAATCTCTCCTTCACATTTCCTCCAACAAAGAGCCATGGTTGTGCTTTGGCTCACACCTCTTGCATGTGGGAATGAGGCATTTGAATATAGAGATGGATATAACATATGCAGATATCTGAAATAATACTATTCACATTATTCCCAACATCTAATATATAGAGCTGTATAGACAATTTGATCCAACAATCACGTCTATCATGTGATATATCTCTACTGAACCAACACAGCTTTCAAAGAGTCCATGAAATTAAATATTTCTAATGATCCAACACAACTTTCAAGATGGTAAATAGGCTAGGAAAATTGTTATGTTGATTTACAAGTTTTCAAACACAATAACAACAGTTATATTTCTCTGAAGCTCTTAAAGTACAAACGCATAAGCCAAGTGCACACATTTACATTAATAGAAAAATTCATATTTTTTCCTTTTGTCCCCGATAATTCAGAATGTAAACAACAGTAAGATTATATTAACCTTCTAAAGAGGGAATGTTTGTAAAAATACAAACTTCAAGAATATAAGACTAATATTATATATTCAGAGCATATACTAATCTTTTCCTTCTTGTGGTTTAAGGCTGGGATCATCCTTTCCCTGAGCATACGGAAAGACCACAGCACAATTTGGCAACGCAGCTTGCAATTCCTCCATCATACTGTCTTTGTTTTCTATCTCAGGCAGATCATACAAGAGAAGGTACTCCAAGTTTCTGAAAATCACAATGTCAAAATATACATATTACCAAATATAATTCTTTATTCGTTATGCCCACTTGCAAAAGTCTTGCCTCAAATGTCTTAAGTACATTACAATTATTACAAATATGCCTAAAGTTTAATCTTACAGAAAGCAATTAAATAATAAATATGAAAATAAACAATTAAAGAAGAGAAAACAAATAACTTACTTAAGCTTTTTTATATGCCTCAGACCATCAGCAGAGACATTTCCACAGGAAGAGATTTGAAGTTCTTGTAAGGAATCCTGCAAAAGTGTTAACTGGGCCAGTGCTGCATCTTCCAAATAATGCGATTTATGGAAGACTATTCGTCTGATGCGCTTACATCCCTCTAAGTAAAAAGAACAGAGGCTTAATTACAAAGTATATCCTGTATATCATTATATATATCATCAGGTCTAAAGTATATATACTTTGTTCGTTTTTTCCGCATTTTCTTTAACTGCGAAATTGCAATAACGCCCCCCAAAAAATAATTGTAAAAAAATACGAAATTCGCGAATAACACCAATGCAAAAAAATTTGAAAAATTTTTTTATTTTAGTAAAAAATCGACTGCCTCGGAGGCACTTTTCCACCTTCCTCCTCCTCTTCTACTGTTTAATGCGATCGGATATTATGAAGGAAATTGAAAAAAAGCATTAAGAACAAACATCAAACTTATTTTCAATATAATATCGTCAGGGAAATAGCGTGCAAGGGTGCATCAGCTGATACGTTCTTAGCAAAACGTATGCCGATAGAGGTTTGTTCTCCCGCATCCTCCTCCTCTTCTACTGCTTAATGCGATTGAATATTATGAAGAAAATTGAAAAAAGCATTAAGAACAAACAGCAAACAAATTTTCAACATAATATCGTCAGGGAAATAGCATGCAAGGGTGCATCAGCTGGTACGGAAGTGTGATAAAACGTTTGCCGATAGAGGTTCGTTCTCCCGTATTCTCCTCCTCTTCTACCGCTTAATGCAATTGAATATTATGAAGAAAATTGAAAAAAAGCACTAAGAACAAACAGCAATCAAATTTTCGATACAATATTGTCAGGGAAATAGAATGCGAGGGTGCATCAGCTGATACGGAAGTGTGATAAAACGTTTGCTGATAGAGGTTCGTTCTCCCTCATCCTCCTCCGGTTCTACCACTTAATGCGATCGAATATTATGAAGAAAATTGAAAAAAAGCATTAAGAACAAACAGCAAACAAATTTTCAATATAATATCATCGGGGAAATAGCGTGCGAGGGTGCATCAGCTGATACGGAAGTGTGACAAAACGTCTGTCGATAGAGGTTTGTTCTCCCACATCCTCCTCCTCTTCTACAGCTTAATGCGATCGAATATCATGAAGACAATTGAAAAAAAGCATTAAGAACAAACAGCAAACAAAATTTCTATATAATATCGTCAGGGAAATAGCCTGCGAGGGTGCATCAGCTGATACGGAAGTGTGACAAATCGCTTGCCGATAGAGGTTCGTTCTCCCGCATCCTCCTCCTCTTCTACCGCTTAATGCAATCGAATATTATGAAGAATATTGAAAAAAAAGCCTAAAGAACAAACAGCAAACAAACTTTCGATATAATATCATCAGGGAAATAGCGTGAAGAGAAAATATATATTTCAGTTAAGTTTCCCCGATATACGTTTTCTTTGTGACGAATTGTATAGTTTTCTTTTTCTCTCAGCTGACTTTGTTTACGTTTAGATTCCGTGCGGCACAGTCGATATGTAAAGAAGATAGAATAATGTTTAGACCAAGGAATATTACTAATACTGAACATACTATAATCTTGAAAATTAGATAAACCCCAAATAGAGTGAGTAAATAAATATTTTATGAGTAAGATATTGTGCCTGAATAGTGATATGCATCAGCTGACACGGAAGCGGCAAAACGTTTGCCGATAGAGGTTCGTTCTCCCACGTGCTCCTCCTCTTCTACCGCTTAATAAAATCATATATTATGAAGATAATGGAAAAAAGCATTAAGAACAAACAGCAAACAAACTTTCGATATAATATCGTCAGGGAAATAGTGTGCAAGGGTGCATCAGCTGATACGGAAGCGTGACAAAACGTCTGCCAATAGAGGTTTGTTCTCCCGGATCCTCCTCCTCTTCTACCACTTATTGCGATCGAATATTATAAAGAAAATTGAAAAAAAAAGCATTAAGAACAAACAGCAAATAAAATTACGATATAATATCGTCAGGGAAATAGCCTGCGAGGGTGCATCAGCTTATACGGAAGTGTAACAAAACGTTTGCCGATAGAGGTTCGTTCTTCCGCATCCTCCTCCTCTTCTACTGCTTAATGCGATCGAATATTATGAAGACACTTAAAAAAAGCATTAAGAACAAACAGCAAACATATTTTCGATATTATATCGTCAGGGAAATAGCGTTCGAGGGTGCATCAGCTGATACGCAAGTGTGACAAAACGTTTGCCGATAGAGGTTCGTTCTTCCGCATCCTCCTCCTCTTCTACCGCTTAATGCGATCGAATATTATGAAGAAAATTGAAAAAGAAGACTAAAGAACAAACAGCAAACAAACTTTCGATATAATATTATCAGGGAAATAGCGTGTAGAGAATATATATATATTTCAGTTAAGTTTCCCCGATATACGTTTTCTTTGTGATGAATTGTATAGTTTTCTCTTTCTTTCAGCTGACTTTGTTTACGTTTAGATTTCGTGCAGCACGGTCGATATGTAAAGAAGATAGAATAATGTTTAGAACCATGGAATATTAATAATACTGCACATACTATAATCTTGAAAATTAGATACACCCCAAATAGAGTGAGTAAATAAATATTTTATGAGTAAGATATTGTGCCTGAATAGTGATATGCATCAGCTGATACGGAAGCGGCAAAATGTTTGCCGATAGGGGTTCGTTCTACCACATGCTCTTCCTCTTCTACAGTTTAATGCGATCAGATATTAAGAGGATAATGGAAAAAAAGCATTAACAAAAAACAGCAAACAAATTTTCGATATAATATCGTCAGGGAAGTAGCGTGTGAGGGTGCATCAGCTGATATGGAGGCAGAAAAACGTTTGCATCCTCGTCCTCACCGCCACCATGCACGTCCCAGTGTATGCCTGTTGCCCACCCCATAATAGAGTGCATTAATTTGTTTACTGTACAGCAAATCTGTATATCTTTTATACTGTACACTATTTGCATGTTAATATAAATAACTACAGGTCATCTGCTTTGTTATGTACTTATAAAATATGCTTTTCTTATCTTATATCTTTGGTATAGTGTGTCTATGGACGGTTGTGGAACGAGCTATGCCCTTTATCATTATTTCTTATGGAAAATGACTTGTTTTTTCACGTGATTTCCCATTTTCCGTCACTTCTGAGAAGCTATCTCCACGTTATTCTGAGAACTAGGTGTACATCATTCACATATATATTAAAACGAGCATAAAAACTTATTAAGATATCTGTCACATGACATATAATACAGTATATATATCATGAATATCCCTAAGGTTGGGATAACAGAAAACTAACCTAATGTGTGTTATAAAAGGGATGGGAGAGTGTGAAAGCAACCAACACAACCTTGCCTAACTTGGTAGTTTTGTGTAAAATGACCAAAATAAAAGATGAAGTACTGACAATTTATTTCCTTTTTTCGAACTATGACTACCCTCTTTGCTTTAGAAGTCAGTGAATAAAGAGAGCAAGAATTCATTAAAATTTTATATAAACTTACTGAAATGAGGAAAGCCAATGTGCATAACGGCTGCATCCGTAGCATCGATTTCTTCTATTTTTAATGACCTTCCACCAGATGCAGGTAGCGAATTGTAGTCAGTAGTCCAGCTTTCCCTATCTTGCCATTTTACTAATGCACCACACCTGAGAAGCCATTCTGCGCATGCTCTGTCGGGTCCAACTTCTTTGATTCTACTTTCATCTACTCTTGAATAAATCAATTTTGAAAATATATATTTGAACTCAAGAACTGGAGAGATTAAGCACCATCGTGTATAAGATCCTCTCAACTCAACAGGTTACGTGGATTCATATTTTCATATGTGGAGTCACAGACTCAATAGTATCTATATAAACGGTGTTTTGACGGCGGCTGAAATGCCAAACTTACAAGTTTCATATTTAAAGGAAATTAAATCAATAGCCACTACTTCACAGCATAATAAATTTAAATGAAAAAGGTAAGTAAACAAAACTAAAAATGGTACTATATTGAGCAGAACCTAAGTTAACTTCTCGTATCAGTGATCATTTGGTCCTGTTCTAGAGAAGCAGGCTTTCTCATATATCAAATATTTCTTGCAACATAACATTTAAGAGACATAACACACATATTAGAAGCACAAATTATGTCTATATATTAGCTGCAACACAGATACTTTAGTCATTCTAAAAAAATTTATTAAAACTTAAAAATACTGACCAATTATCAATCAATAACAATCAAATGTGCACCAATTCAGCAGAAACAATTATTAAGACCTATGCAACAAAAGGTGCAGCGACTATCTTCACTTCATGACCAAGAAATAAAACTAAAATGAAAAATACTCTAAATCACTATGTTATACTCACTTATTAAAAATAGCATTCAGCCAGCCCCATAGTTTCCTGTGAGTGGTACAAGACCAATCTGTTTCTGGAAATTTATGTTTTTCAATTCGAGCATTTAATGGTACAGAGTTGCATCCTTTATCACAAGATGACCATAGGTATCGCACTGAGCTTGGTGTTGACAAAGCCTGGAAAACAAAATAATAATACAGTATATATATATATATATATATATATATATATATATATATATATATATATATATATATATATATATATATATATATATATATATATATATATATATATATATATATATATATATATATATATATATATATATATATATATATATATATATATATATATATATATATATATATATATATATATATATATATATATATATATATATATATATATATATATATATATATATATATATATATATATATATATATATATATATATATATATATATATATATATATATATATATATATATATATATATATATATATATATATATATATATATACTAGGTTCAAGTACCCTGGCTGGGACTTGAAGTCATAAACTCAGTTGTTAGCATGGCACGGGAGAAAAAATGTAGGATTTTGATTATGGGAGACTTTAATCATAAAGAGATAGATTGGATAAATCTTGACCCACACAGTGGTGAGGACTCATTTGGGGCAAGATTCCTAGATAGCGTACAAGGGAATTTCCTACACCAACATGTAATGGAACCAACAAGAGCCAGGGGTGGGGATGAGCCATCACTACTTGATCTAGTGTTCACAGATAATGTGTTGGATATTGAAAATATTGAGTATGAACCACCAATTGGAAAGAGTGACCACTGTGTGTTGTTGATGGAGTATATCATTGAAGACATTCTTCCTGAGAGTAGAGGCACTGAGGACATGAGGAGGAACTATCCGAAAGGAGATTACATCAAAATGAATGAGCTTTTTGCAGTTATTGACTGGAGAACCTTATTTTACAACAAATCTGTACAAGAAATGTATGACATCTTTTGTGAGAAATATGGGAAGATAGTAGATTGCTGCATACCTGTCACCAAAGTAGGTGTAATTCATGCCAGAGAGAAATGGTTCGATAATGGGTGTAAAAGAGCTAAGGAGTGGAGAGACAAATGCTGGAAAAGGTATAGGGGGAGAAAAAACATAAATGCCTGGCAAACCTACAAAAGAGCAAGAAATGACTACCTAAGTAAAAGGAGAGAGGCAGAGAGAGATTATGAGAGGGACATCACCAGGAAGGCTAAAGAAAATCCCAAGCTTTTCCACAGCTTTATCAGAGGAAAACTGAAGGTAAAAGAACAGGTTTTAAGGCTAAAGAGAGCGGATGGAAGCATCACTGAGACGGACGAAGAGATCTGCAAAGAATTGAACAAGGAGTTTCAGTCAGTATTTACAGTAGAAAATACCCCACCCCCTCAGATTGCAGTGATAGAAGCTCAAGGGCCGGTATTAGAGAACATCAACCTTACAGCCACAGAGGTATGCAAAGCGCTGATGGATTTAGATGTTCATAAAGCTACAGGTCCTGATGACATATCCCCTCATGTGCTTAAAAAATGCGCAAACACAATATCAGTGGCACTAAGTATCATATTTAAGGAGTCACTGGAGTCGGGGGAGATTCCAAGATGCTGGAAACAAGCAAATGTGATACCTATCTTCAAAAAGGGAAGGAGGGATACGGCTCTGAACTATAGACCAGTTTCCTTGACCAGCATAGTTTGCAAACTTATGGAGAAACTACTAAGGAAACATATCTCTCTTCACTTGGAATCCTTCAACTTTTTGTCAGTGAGGCAACATGGCTTCAGAGAAGGAAGATCAACAGTAACAAACTTATTAGAATTTTATGATGAGGTAAGCCAAATCTTACAGGAAAGAGAGGGCTGGGCAGATTGCATATTCCTAGACTTCCAGAAAGCGTTTGACACTGTTCCACATGGGAGACTTATTAGGAAGCTGCAATCAATGGCTAGAATAGGTGGAAATGTCTTATAATGGATAAAAACTTACCTAGAAGGAAGGGAACAGAGGGTTAGAGTAAGACACTCAGTGTCTGAATGGAGAAGAGTTAGTAGTGGAGTTCCACAGGGTTCAGTTTTAGGGCCACTTTTGTTCCTTGTATATGTAAATGACCTACCAGAGTCTGTAAATTCATTCATGAATATGTTTGCAGATGATGCAAAGATTGTGAAGAAAGTAAAAAACGAGAACAATGGTAGAGAACTTCAGGAGGATCTAAATAATCTGCATGAGTGGTCAGAAAAGTGGCTAATGAAATTCAATACCTCAAAATGTAAGGTAATGAGAATGGGTACAAGTGCAAGAAGGCCCAAGCTTGACTACTCGGTGGCTGGAGTACAACTTCAAGAGACAGAAAATGAGAGAGATCTAGGAGTAAACATACTGGCAGATTTGTCTCCAGAAATACATATAAATGGCGTAGTAAGGGCAGCATATGCATTCTTATCAAATGTAAGGGTAGCCTTCAGGCACATGGACAAGGAAATGTTCAGAAATATTTATGTAACCTATGTGAGGCCAAAACTCGAATATGCAGCCCCCTTTTGGAATCCGCACTTGAAAAAGCACATAGCTAAGCTTGAAAAAGTTCAAAGACATGCCACGAAACTGGTGCCAGAAATACGCAATCTCGGTTATGATGAGAGGCTGAGGGAATTAGACTTGCCATCACTCGAAGCTAGAAGAGTAAGGGGGGATATGGTGACAGTCTTTAAATTCCTTCATGGTTATGATAGAGTGGATAGGGATCGATATTTCGATATGGCTGGCTCTAGAACTAGAGGTCATAGTTTGAAGCTTCGTAAGAAAACTTCTTTGCAGGATGTAAGGAAATACTTTTTCAGTGTAAGAGTAGTTGATAATTGGAATTGGCTAAGCGAGGAGGTAGTTAATGCTATCTCAATCCATAGTTTTAAGGACAGGTACGATAAGTATCACTAAGTCTAAAATGGAACCGATCAGAAGACGGGAAGATACGAGCTTTGGGCTCTTTCCCGTAAACACAATTAGGTAATCACACACACATATATATATATATATATATATATATATATATATATATATATATATATATATATATATATATATATATATATATATATATATATATATATATATATGTTGGCCTATCACACCAACCGCCCATTGCAATACTGCACCTGAAGGGTCTTGTGGACTTAAGACTGTCCAGGAGTGTTCGATGTTAAGTCTTCCCTCAGTTACGGTTCTCATTCTAAGCATACATCAACACCGAATATTCTTGGATATACGTGCTTTGCCGTCTTTTTCGTCTCATTCTGTCAACCAGTATCTATCCTTCATCTTGGAAGCATGCTCTCGTTCAACCTGTTCCTAAGAAGGGTGACAGATCTAGTCCTTCAAACTATCGACCTATTGCCCTAACCTCCTCTGTTGCTAGAGTTTTTGAAACCTTGCTCAATGCTCACTTCTTGAAACACCCTGAATCTAACTCACTTATCTCCGATCACCAGTATGGCTTCCGCAAGGCAAGATCCACTGGTGACCTCCTGTCCTATCTTACTCATGTATGGTCATCTTCTCTGAAGAACTATGGGGAATTCTTCTAAGGCTTTTGATAGAGCCTGACACAAGGCTCTGTTGGCCAAACTCCCTGCCTATGGCTTTACCCCTTCTTTCTGTTCTCAGATCCTTCTGCTACTTCTAATCTGGATTCTTTCTCTCTTTGCTGTAAGGTATTATCCCTTTCTCTTTTCTATCGCTACTACAGTACTTCCATCGCTGCTCTGATGAGTTAGCGAGTTGCATCCCTTCCCAACTGCCGAGGATGTGTAACACTCGCCAAGCAGCCTCATCTCACAGGTACTGTGTGGAGATTTGTAGCTCGCGGATAGGTCGGTGCAGCGACTGCTTCTTATGACCTATCATCCTTCAAAAAGCAGATCTATCGTCATATCAGGGCCTAGTCCTCCATATCTCTGGGTCCTCTGTACTTTGACAGTTTTTTCTGTCGGTCATTATCCTTTGTGTAACATTACCTCATCTCTTCCTTGTTCTTGAACTTTTTCTTTTTCTTCGTCTTGGTGTTTTCTTGTGCCTGGGCCATTATTGATGAGGGCAGTTTTTGCCAGTCCCAGTGTCACACTCATAAAAAAAAAAAAAAAAAAGTCTTATTATCCCTTCACATCTGACAAGTCACAATACACTCCCCATCTCTGTTTCTCTCTATGTTTTCTTCATGCCCTGGCCCAATGAGGGTAGATTTGTTTTTTTTTATTGGCCCATCCTGGTGTACAACCATAAAAAAAAAATATATATATATATATATATATATATATATATATATATATATATATATATATATATATATATATATATATATATATATATAGATGCTCCCCAAATTACGGGTTACGTTCCAAACGGCCGTTTGTATCCTGCATTGTTCGTACATTGATATTTTGTATTTATTGAGTGTACAATATATGTCTACCAAACATTCCTACAACATGTACACAACATAATAAAATTGTGTTAGATCATAATACATTTGTTTTCCTATCCTAAAGACACAATAATAAATCATAAAACATTGAGTATATTGATAAACTTTAATATTAATTGTGACTTGCAGCGGATTTCGTTTGTATTTCCAGATATTTGTGTATATATATATATATATATATATATATATATATATATATATATATATATATATATATATATATATATATATATATATATATATATATATATATATATATATATATATATATAAATATATATATATATATATATATATATATATATATATATATATATATATATATATATATATATATTATACCCTACTTATGAACGAGTTACATTCTGAACGGCAGTTCGTATCTTGAATGTTCATAAGTTGATATTTTGTATGTACAGTACTGCAAAGGATGTTCAAACATTCCTACATCATGTAGATAACATAATATAGTTGCGTGAGAACATAATACATTTATTTTCTTATCTTAAAGACACATTATGTAAGCTTGCACGTTTCTTGAAATGTTGAAACCATCCATAATATGCTGCATTACAATTATAGACTGTATGTTTGTATCTCCGGATGTTCATAAGTAGAGGAGTGTCTGTATATCACTGGACCAAATAGAGTAAACAAAATACTAATAAAGCTAGTTATGTATTGAGATCAAATATTATTCAGCAGTCAACTGAGAAAGATAAAAGTTAGAGATAACAAAGAAGCTTTCTTTAACAATCATATCAATCCTAAAATACGTAAATGATTAGCTACCACTCTCTATAACGTTTTTGTTTTTAATGTGGGAAAAATAATGAGGGTTAAAATAATTAATACTAATTCTTATATCATGGTAAAATCTGTTCAAACCACTCTTTGATAACATTGGAGACCTGAATATGATAGTTTTATATATACTAAAAAGGCTTTCATTTTCTCTTGTGCCATGATCTATGCTGATAGAGTCTGTTAAATATTGCTAGATGTAAATCTTACAAATTACTATAGTAATTCAAGTGCTGTTTTCATTCCTATAATGTATTATTAAATCTTAAAGAAAAGCTAATGTAAAACTATTTTACTATAAAAATGATCAAGAAATAACAGCCATTTATACTGTACCTTTTGAAACAACAAAGTCCTTTCAGGTATTGTAACAAACTTGAAGAATCTGACATAACGAGAAAGGCTATGGAATGACATTTGTTCTACAGTTCCCGATCTGTTTCAAAAATAACTCTGAAAAAATGAGGTAAATTGTTTAAATAATAATTCGATTATCTTATTAAGAAGGTTTTATTTTTCAAAGGCTTTTGCTAAGCAGTATATAATACTCTACAGTAATTT
>JAXCGZ010022685.1:70000-87500 GCA_037179515.1 Halocaridina rubra | reverse complement strand
AGCGAGCACCCTCCAGTACAGGGAACACAGAAAGTTCCTTCCACTGATATATTAGTAAATCATTCTGAAAACACACAAAGTGTAGGTAGTGCAGTACTCAACAAAGAAGAAAAAGTTATTCCTTCAAGTGCTCATACAGAAGATGAAACATCCTCAAAACTTATATCTGAGGATATAGAATATACAAATGGAAAAGAAATCAAAATATTACAGCCTGTAATCCAGACAGTCCCTAAAGACAATGTCCTGGCCTTTGATGAGCCAACACCAAAAATACCTCCACAGACTGACAAAGAAGTCACAACAGAACATCAAGTACATACCGACCCAAATGTAAGTTGTTGCAGTTTAGAAGAATCATCAGCTACAAACAGATATATACCAGCCACCAATCCTATACCAGCCCCAAGATCTATTAATATTACTAAGAATGAGGGCATTCTTAATGAATATCCCAAAACACTCCCTAAAGCTTCACCAAGACATAATTTTAAAAGTGTCAACAGATCAAATGAAGAAGTTAGTTCACAGCCCAATCACGATTACAGAAGGAAAGGGAGTGATGAAAAACCCGAATTGCCAGAAAAACGCAAAATAAGCAGAGAACGTATCTCATCAAATGAAGGAGGGTCGCTTCCAGCATCACCTTCAGCTCCACGACGCAAGAGGAGGTCGCGATCTGGCTCTGCAGCTGGTTCTCTGCAGACTCTTAATGTCATGGGAAGTAAGTAAAATTATTCTCTTGTTAACATTTCACTATTTGCATAAATTGTCATATTCATGTCTCTTATTCATTTTATAGTTTTTAAAGCTACCAATGAAAACTGAAAAAATACTTTGGGCATTCGTTATTCCGTTAGTAATTTATTATATCAATATTTCAGGCTCAGAGAAGCTGTCAGTAAGACATGCATCATCCAGAGATCTGGATAGGCCTACTACTGCAAATCAGGCACCCCCAAGACCTCCACTACCATCTGCTTACAGTTCATCAAATGTATCAGCTTCATCAGTGTCCATTACAAATGATACGACAATACCAAGACTATCGGTATGTAACTCAATCTCAAAAGTAGGGGCAGATTTAGGAAATTCTTCACCTCAGAAATTGTCGAAACAATGTCCAGAAAGTGGACCTTCAGGTCAAAAAGCATCAGTCCAACAGACACAGAAAATGGAATCCCTAAATCCCTTTGATTGTGAAGATGATGAGGCGGAGGTCACCGAACAAAAGCCAGATATTACAGCACAACCTCTGCAATCAGCTAAAACAACATTAAATCCTTTTGACAGTGATGATGAGAGCGAAGAGCTGGAAAAGGACAGTAATATGACCGCAAACGCCAAGGAACAGCTGCCTCCCGCAGGATACAATCCATTTGAAGATGACGAGGACGAAGTTGTGGATGGCAATCCATCACAAAATGCCAGTCACAAAACTGAACGCACAAACACCACTTCTGTAACACCCACAATTGGAGTCGTTAATCCTTCAGCTACTATCGAACCTAAAAATCCATTTGATGAAGAGGAAGATGACCAGGAAGATTCTGGATTTAACGAAAACTCTTTTGTAAGGCAGTCGATAGGTCGACATTCTGTCGCTGTCAGAGGTTCATCGCCATTCCAGAGAGATGGCGTCAGAGCTTCTATGCCATGCTCAGGGAGAGGACGCCCTGGTAAAAAGAAGCGACAAGCCCCATTACCGCCTGGATTTGTAAGTTTTGTTTATTTTCCTGAAAAGTGCTTACAATATTATACAGAAAAAAATAGGGAATGAAAGTGATTCAGAGACTCTCTCTCTCTCTCTCTCTCTCTCTCTCTCTCTCTCTCTCTCTCTCTCTCTCTCTCTCTCTCTCTCTCTCTCTCTCATCCGAGTAGTCTAGCATTCACACTAAATACAAATTTAGATGACCTGGATATAAACTTTTTTTTCACAGTCTACCGATGGTTCCGAAATTCTAATTATACTAGACAAAAAAGAATTAAATAAATAAACACCATACCTTTAAACCCTACCAAGTAAATACAAAGTTCATATAGATTACACCATTACATCGCCAAAATAGAAAGGCTGCCCAAGAAGAACCCCGTGACGTAACTTCTTTATCTTGTAAATTGACAACCAGTTATCAGCAATTAAAAGGAGTCATATCCTGTGTTAACATAATTAAATCATGAGAGAGAGAGAGAGAGAGAGAGAGAGAGAGAGAGAGAGAGAGAGAGAGAGAGAGAGAGAGAGAGAGAGAGAGAGAGAATCATATGAATACTATAACATATCAAGAATGCATGTATAGCTTATGAATTATTATTATTATTATTATTATTATTAGTAGTAGTAGTAGTAGTAGTAGTAGTAGTAAGACGAATAATGTCAAAGCTTAATAAAATAAAAAAGTACAATAAAAATAAAGTAGTAGTAGCAGTAGTAGTAGTAGTAGAGTGACCCCTATCCGGAAGACTGCACGAGTGACTTTTGATCACGTGCTAAGGTCATACCTGGTAATAAGATCATGCTGGTGAGTCATGGGAGGAAACATGACCGCCTGGCAGCTCTACGGGCTTTATGACGTTATATGACGTCATTGGTTGGGTAGGTTATATGACGGCATACCTTAAAAATGTCATTATATTAGTATGCACAGACGGAAAGTCTTTGAAAATACAAATAAACATTAGTTTCCACTGTATGAAACTTTTCTTAAATCTTACTACTGCTACTACTACTACTACTACTACTACTACTACTACTACTACTACTACTACTAATAATAATAATAATAATAATAATAATAATAATAATAATAATAATAATAATAATAATAATAATAATTATTATTATTATTATTATTATTATTATTATTATTATTATTATTATTATTATTATTATTATTATTATTATTATTATTATTATTATCTGGGATAATGGGAGCGCAGTGGTTTGAGAAATCGAGCACCGTGCGGGCCGTTAGGATGGACATCCAGCTTTACTTCCTTTTCTTCGTACAGTTTCCATAACTCCTCTTTGCTCCGCCATAGATCAAATCTTATTAAACCAGTTTTCACAATTGTTTCGGTTTTACGTCACAAACTCCCTTTTCACCTAAGGGCTAGGACGGTTACCTTCTTGCGAAGGACTTGTTTTGGCAGATGTAATCGTTACCCTGAGTGTATGCCCTTTTTCACAAATGTAACTTACTTATGTCTCATATTTGCAGACTCCCTCTCCGAGTGCAACGCTCCAAATGCGTTTAAATCAAGCATATTCCGTCCCCTAAAGTAATTTTCACTCTGTCCATCTTTTCCACGTGTCCAAACCCGAAGAAAATGGAACTTACTCTTTCGATCTTACATTTGCAGATTCCATCTCCGAGTGCAACGCCTCCTCCTCATCGCGAGCCGCTGATGAAGCACGGGCAGTCTTCGACATCGTTATATTGGAATTCAATGCGAAAAGATTCCTTGACTACAGCTAGTAGCCTATCTTTATCTTCTCCGAAGAGACCACCACCCCCAAGACCACCTCCACCTAGAATCAAAACAGTTAGCTTAGCTCAATTATGATAAAAGCTATTTTATTATTAATATCTTTAAAGAGCTTTAAATCACTAATAATGAACTAAAGTATATTATTTACTTAACTTCTAAGCAGGCTTTTAACCTTGTACTGGACAACATGAAGTTTGTTTCTATCATATCTTAAAAACAGATTTCTGATATTGTAGTGGATTTCGTTTTTAAAGAGACGTTCTTTATGAGCTTTTGTCATTTTAAATTGATCTCTAAAAGGATATATCCTGTCTGATTACGAAGGAAATTATACCCTTTATAGGCCTACCCTTCAAAAACACTTTTAGGTGTCCTCTGAAATAAAGAAATATTTTTAATAATAAGATGAAGCATTCTATATATATATTTCATCTAAATAAATAAATAAATAAATTCTAGGCTACGTAATGTTCAGCGGTCAGACCAACCTCTTTGGATTATGAGTAGGCTACCACTAAACAAAGCATTTCCTGAGAAAAATAGGCCTAAAATCAAATCTATGAATGAAATTCGAGTATGAATGTACCTTTTCATATTACGAAACATTTTAACTAAAAAAAAAACATATATATATATATATATATATATATATATATATATATATATATATATATATATATATATATATATATATATATATATATATATATATATATATATATATATATATTATGGAAATGGCAATGGAGAGAACTGAAAAATTTATACAAGTTTTGAAGAAACACATTGCTTCAAATATCCCCGTTGAAGAGAGTAAAAGAGAAGCATCTCCCATCAAGGTACTAATTTTCTTCTCCAGAAATGATAATTCGACATAAGTCTTCGATAAAGCAATGTCTAAGAAACAACGGGGATATTTGAAGCATAGCGTTTCCTCAAGACTTGTATAAATTTGGCAGTCCTACCTTTGTCATTTCCATATACGAGTAATAAATGTACAGATATTACATTTCTTTACTTTATATATATATATATATATATATATATATATATATATATATATATATATATATATATATATATATATATATATATATATATATATATATATATATATATATAAGAACGGAAGAGTGCTTACTGACCCCAACATGATTAAAATGCGGTGGAGGGACTACTACGAAGAACTTCTAAATCAGGAAAATCCAAGAATACGAAGAGGTGAAGGAGTGGGAATGGAGGGAGAGGTAGACCCTGTGAGTGAGGCGGAAGTCAGAGAAGCGTTGAAGAAGATGAAAAATGGAAAGCCAGTAG
The DNA here is from genome assembly GCA_037179515.1 of Halocaridina rubra. Lineage (NCBI taxonomy): Eukaryota > Metazoa > Arthropoda > Malacostraca > Decapoda > Atyidae > Halocaridina > Halocaridina rubra. The sequence continues at coordinate 82,697 of JAXCGZ010022685.1, read as the reverse complement.
GGCCAGACCAGATTCCTGCAGAGGTATGGAAGAGTTTGGGCGAAGAAGGGATACGGGTGCTGACAAAGTTCCTGAACATGGTGATGAAGGAAGAGACTATCCCGAACGAGTGGAGAGATAGTATAATGGTACCGATTTTCAAAGAAAAGGGAGACATCCAGAGTTGCAACAACTATAGAGGAATTAAGCTAACATCTCACACTATGAAACTGCTGGAAAGAGTGTTGGATAAAAGGCTGAGGGTGGAGAGAGAAGTTTGTAGTGAGCAGTTTGGTTTTATGAAAGGTCGAGGAACAATGGATTCAGTATTCGCAATGAGGCAGACAATGGAAAAATATAGAGATAAGCAAAGAGGGCTGTACATGGCGTTTATTGACCTGGAAAAAGCTTATGATCGGGTCCCGAGAAGCGAGGTGTGGAGGAGTATGAGGTCGAAGGGAGTGAAGGAGAAGTATGTCAAGATAGTTCAGGACATATACAGGGAAGCCACAACAAGAGTAAGAAGTACAGTTGGCACTACAGAGCCTTTTCAGGTGAAAGTTGGACTCCATCAGGGATCAGCTCTTAGCCCCTATCTATTTAACCTTCTCATGGATGTGATGGTGGAGGAAGTGACAAAGGAGGCACCATGGAGCATGCTCTTTGCAGACGATATTGTTTTGGTCTCCGAGAGCCGTGAAGAATTGCAAGAGAGGTTGGAGCTATGGAGGGGTTTGCTGGAGGATTACAGACTGAAGGTGAGCAGACAGAAAACGGAGTACCTGGAGTGCAATGTGACACAAGGAGGCGATCTGTTCATGCAAGACCACAAGCTCCCAAAGGCGGACGCCTTCAAATACCTCGGCTCCTATGTAACGAAGGATGGAGACCTAGAGAGAGAGATTGGTCATAGGATCCAGGTAGCGTGGAACAGCTGGAAGAGAACATCAGGAGTGCTATGTGACAAGAAAATCAGTGCTAGAGTGAAAGGAAAAGTGTACAAGTCAGTTGTGAGACCAGCGTTGCTGTACGGAGCGGAGACGTGGCCGGTAAAAAAGGTTCAAGAAAGGAAGATAGATGTCGCAGAAATGAGAATGCTGAGGTGGATGTGTGGGGTGACGAGGGAGGACAGGATACGAAATGACCGGATGAGAGGTACAGTGAAGGTGGTGGAGGCGTCGGCGAAAGCGCAGGAGAGGAGATTACAGTGGTTCGGTCATGTGAAGAGGAGAGAAGAAGACTACGTGGGTGTGAGAGTGATGGAGATGGACGTGGAGGGCAGACGTAGACGAGGAAGACCTAAACTACGGTGGAAGGACCGACTGAAGGAGGATCTCAGAGAGAGACAGCTGGGGGAGGAGCAAGTGATGGACCGGAACCAGTGGGGACGACTAGTGAAGAGATGCGACCCCATATGAAAATGGGAACGCAAATAGAGGAAGAAGAAGAAGAAGATATATATATATATATATATATATATATATATATATATATATATATATATATATATATATATATATATATATATATATATATATATATATATATATATATATATGGTATATATACATATATATATGAATCATATTTTACTCCTGACCGGGGCTCGAAGGCCTAAATACACATAAACACTGGGCCAAGTATATATATATATATATATATATATATATATATATATATATATATATATATATATATATATATATATATATGTTAACTGAATGTAATCTTTAAAACTCGCAAGAAATGTATATGTATTTTAAAGTACATGTATGTGAGTAAAATGTGTACTGTCACTCACATACTGTCCATAGTCATTATAACCAGTAATTCAATAAGGTCAAAAATACGAAAATACTCTATTGTATATTTAATAAAGAAATATAATGCAAAAGGAATTTTTTTTATTATAAAGAAAGCCCCTCTACTTTACAATTTCATATGCATTAACTTATTTCTAATTTGAATGAAACAAATGTTCCAGAGCTCAGAGCCATTGAAAAGCATGGCTGAGTCTTCACACACCGTGCTGTCAGTCACAAAGCATCGGAAAATGTTATGTGCTTGTGACCCTGGGGATCTTTATTCCAGGGTAACAACCATAGCATCTCTTTATTTATCAATCTGTAATATTATATATATATATATATATATATATATATATATATATATATATATATATATATATATATATATATATATATATATATATATATATATATATATATAGAATATCCAATAACCATATATATATATATATATATATATATATATATATATATATATATATATATATATATATATATATATATATATATATATATATATATATATATATATATATATATATATATATATATATATATATATATATATATATATATATATATATATATGAATTTTATTTTACCCCTGACCGGGACTCGAACCAAAGACACATATTTATTGTGCCAAGGTGCTATCAACTACACCAATGAAGGTCTAATAGAAAAACAAACCTTACAGCTTAACTGCTATACTAGGAATGAATGTATGCTATCTGAATGCCTTTTTGTTCATATTACAGCTTCTCCTAACCTCACTAGTGTTTTCTTTTTTCGCATTTAATTCATATACCAGCTATAAAGGTATTAATAACAATCAAATAAACACATTAACATATGTAAAACCACGAATCATATTTTACCCCTGACCGGGACTCGAACCTAAGACACATAACTACAAAAGTATCATTAAATAAAACAATAATTAAATACATCATGAAATAAAGAGAAATATTAAAATAAATGAAAATTAAATAAATGAATATATCGCTAGTTAAGAAGAGATAAGAAAAAGGTCAAAACGTTTTAAAATGAGATGTGTTTTAATCATTACCAATAAAAGTATTCTCATAATACCAGTATTACTGCCTTTACAAATCCTCAGTTTGAGAAGGTACTGTTCCATCACAGACTCTGCACATCAGCTGATGTACTCATTGAGTTGAATGGTTGGGATGGGTTATCGCCAAGAGTTTGGCTTCACATTCGCTTTAATATGCAGTTTTGTCACAGAGAGAGAGAGAGAGAGAGAGAGAGAGAGAGAGAGAGAGAGAGAGAGAGAGAGAGAGAGAGAGAGAGAGAGAGAGAGAGAGAGAGAGAGAATACGTTTTCTTTGAATATATTTTCAGGGTAAACGTAAATTAAATATAATATATTGATCATGTTCGTTCGTTTTCTATGAATGTTGAAGGTAAAGCTTAAAAAATCAATAATATAATCAATGAAGATAAGGAGTTGCCAAGAGAAGATTCATGCAACCTAAGCAAATAATGGAAGTTTTATTATTATTATTATTATTATTATTATTATTATTATTATTATTATTATTATTATTATTATTATTATTATCATTATTATTATTATTAGCAACATTATTATTATTATTATTATTATTATTATTATTATTATTATTATTATTATTATTATTATTATTATTATTATTATTTTTATTATTATCATTATTATTATTATTATTATTATTATTATTATTATTATTATTATTATTATCATCATTATTATTATTTTTATTATTATTATTATTATTATTATTATTATTATTATTATTATTATTATTATTATTATTATTATTATTATTATTATTATATGAGCAGACTTATTTGTGATACCTAACATCATATCATACTCCATAAAAACATGATGCCATCTTTATAACAAAAATAATTTTTTTCTTGTTTTATTAGTGCATAAAATATATTTTGCACTCCCAAACAGAATATAATGGCATCTGGCACTCTTCCTTGATAACAGCCTCGCCAGCAGTTCAATGTGTAAACGTATTTTTCACTTTTGCAGTTGTATGAGGTACGAAACTTCTTCCCATTCCTCCCACACGAGGATCTGCCAGGGCACGATTCAGTTGAAGACGAAAAATAAATTAAAACAATAAATATACATCTAAATCAAGATTTCTAATTTTTTTTATAAAAGCCATTATAATGTTTTACATTTTATGTTATGTTATTTTCAAGAGTTTAACCTAACCTAATCATACTTGTGAAAAAAGATTACTATACTTCAGAATAGAAAAAACAGCTTCTGTCACATCTCATAGAATTATTTTGTTCTTTCATATTATTAATTCATGTAAAATGCATGTAGAATTCACCCACTAAACCCCAAAGATACATTAAATATACGTGTGTACAATATTATTTTGAAAATATGATGATACAATCCCAGCAAGTCTAAGGAAGTAGTGCTGGAGACACATTACAGGGCGCTCCATCGATGCAACGCTCTCCTCGCCTGCGTTTATTTACAGCTCGATAGTAGGGCTTGTCACATCCCCAACAGAGCAGCTACCTCGGGGAGAGACTGACTGATTACAAAGTGGTATTCTGTCATTATTAAGAAAATAATACCTCTAATGCACGATAAACGCTGTTTACGTGGTTGAAACAAATAAAAGACAGAGCCAGAGATTGTTTTTTTTACGAAACAATGTATACATTATTTGACTTTTTAGTTTATAATTTAAATATATCCATTCAGAGGACTCGAAAATAGAGCAAAATGTGTTTTTGATTGTGTGAAAAGTTTAAGGAAGAAAACATACCGGAAAAGTGCTCTCGTGTATACGAAATAAGTCTGCGTGTGATTTGAAATTATTGATTATTTGAAACTAATGAATGATTATATATATATATATATATATATATATATATATATATATATATATATATATATATATATATATATATATATATATATATATATATATATATATATATATATATATATATATATATATATATATATATATATATATATATATATATATATATATATATATATATATATATATATATATATATATATATATATATATATATATATATATATATATATATATATATATATATATATATATATATATATATATATACAAAGCATGACAAGTTGTTGTTGTTATTATTATTATTATTATTATTATTATTATTATTATTATTATTATTATTATTATTATTATTATTATTGTTATTATTATTATTATTATTATTATTATCATTATTATTATTATTATTATTATTATTATTGTAATTATTATTATTATCATTATTATTATTATTATTATTATTATTATTATTATTATTATTATTAGTAGTAGTAGTAGTAGTAGTAGTAGTAGTAGTAGTAGTAGTAGTTGTTGTTGTTGCTGTTGTTTTGTAAGAGCAGGTACTACGAGAGTTATTAGAAAGAGTCATTATATGTCAACGCCCGGGAGATAATACGCCATAAACCACTCCTGTATTTATATACACAATAACGCACATTCGTACTTATCCTTTATCCGCACGAATACAATATTTTTTATTCAGTGTGACACCGGGACAGGCAGAGGAAATTGCCTTTATCGGGTCCGGGGATCTTTAGAAAAAGAAATAGAGATAAGGAGTGTTGTAACTTTACCTATTAAATCGTTCTCGCACGCACAAACATAATTATACAATACTTTCTCGAGGTATGCCATGAGATTTGCATATTTAAGGGAGAGCTCTTATTAAAGATACTGCTCTACAATTATCTCCTCATATCTAATGGTGTACCAACTGTGCAGACAGGTATTAGATAACGCAGGCTAATCGTCTTCACATTTCTAATTCATACACCACGAAGAGATTCCGACAAGGAGAAGCAATGCGAATCTATATGGAAAGTAAAAACTGGAACTTATTAGATTTGAATGATGTATGAGGGTTATTCATTTACCACTTCGCCTAGGGTTCGATTCTAGGCCTTCACTAAGTTAGTTATATATTTAATTTAGTACATACATACGTACATACATACATACGTACATACATACATACATACATACATACATAGGGTGAATGTATAGACAGACTTGTATCCGAATATGTCTATATATGCCTATATTTGGATGGTAGAGGCAAATACAGTTTAGGGGTGGACTTCCGGTGTAATTTTCAGAAATATTTAGGTGGCTTTTATGAGTCCTAAGCTTGAATATGCAGTATCCATCTAAAATCCGCACTTGAAAAACTTAAATAGGAAATAGTTCATGAACATACTACGAAGTTCGTGACAGAGATGCGTAATCTCAGCAATGAGATAAGACTGAAGGAAGAAGACTTACCACCACTGGAAGCTAGAATGAAGAGGAGGGATATGGTAACTGCTTTAAAATTCCCCCGCAGTTTTGACAGTCTATGGGTGGCGCTAGAACTAGAGGTCATAATTTGACGCTTCGTAAGAAAGACTCTGCAAGATGTGAGGAGGTACTTTTTTAGTCCTAGAATAGATGATAATAGGACTTCGCTAAGCGAGGGAACGGTTAATGCCTAATACATATTTTGTTTTAAGGAAAGATGTTATAAGTGTTAGTGGAAAAATATGAAGTTGACAGGGAGACGGGGAGTTAGGAGCATATTGCTATTTCACGTCAACACAATTAATTAAAAACAATAAGATAAATACATACAGTTGAATGACGAGATGTTCTCTTTCTTACCCAATAGGACTGTAGTCATAAATTCGTCTTCGCTCACAGCTAAAATAGAATGAATAAAATATATAAATAGAGACATAAAAACTCGTTTTAATACAAGCGGAAATATCTTAGAGTGCGCGTGTTTGAGCGCCGCGTGAACCCTGTTTGGGCCTTTGTACTTCCGCTTGTTGTGTTTTGTGTTTTTATTTGCAGCTGACGATAATTGCTTGTAATGATTTGCTTGTCTCTGTTGATGTTTGAAGGCATTTTGTTAGGAACTCTGTTAGTTTTTAACTTTGGTGTTTAACCTCTAGATGATGATGATAATGATGATGGAATGATAATGAGGATGATGACGATGATGATGATGATGATGATTATTATTATTATTATTATTATTATTATTATTATTATTATTATTATTATTATTATTATTATTATTATTCAATTGTTGGTTGTGTTGTTGTTGAGTGCAACATCGAATGGCTAGTCATGGATCCCGTTGGGTTGAACCCCATTTCCCTCTCCTTCTGATGTAAGAGATGCTAAAAAAAAAGCCTCGATAATTCGGACATTAAGTCCCACTGAGCGTGAGCTATGCTTGTCAGACACAATTACAGCTTCCTCCCTATTTCACCCTGAAGCGCTTCCACCAAAGAGATGCTTTATAAGCCACACAAAAAAAAAAAAAATCAACAGAGGCATGAAGGGCTCTCAGATTGTCCTTGTCATTCGCTAGAAAGTCGAAGCAGCATCAGTAGTGGCAGGTCAACAGGAAGTGCAGATTCAATTCAAGGACAAATAAGCAGGAAAAAGTATTTGAGCATATTCTCTCTCTCTCTCTCTCTCTCTCTCTCTCTCTCTCTCTCTCTCTCTCTCTCTCTCTGAATACAAATATTTATAATTGCGTTGTTGATGTTAAACTTGACACCCTATCCCGCTAAGATAGCAGGGTGATCGCAACTGAAAAAAAAAATTCTACTTCTATTCTATATTATTTTATATAAATATCTTATAACCTATATACGTCTACAGGAACATTCTTCAGTGACATGAAAATGTAATGAATCCTAATATATTTAAAGAGAAAATACTTTTACGATAAAAAAAAAAGTTTAAATGAAAATTGAGAGACAATTCTTAGTGCCAAAACAAAGCGCGCCAAAAAATAATTAATATGTGAAAAACAAATATATTTGACTCTATAAACTCAGAAAAAGAAATGTAAAATAATGAAGAGAAATGTTCAGTTGGAATATAAAAAAGTGACATAGAGTAGTGTTAAAAACACTATGTATAATTTTTTTTTTTTTTTTGTTAATTTGCTTTAGTCTGTAATCTTCCTTTCGGATGTCTACGGCCTGCGTTTCAGTGAAGGGGTTTGAGAACCCTATTCCATTCAGTAAGATGGGAAAAATGCCCCATATATTAGACCTGCATCAAGTAAGTATTATTATTATTATTATTATTATTATTATTATTATTATTATTATTATTATTATTAATTATTATTATTTTTTATTATTTAGTCTCCGTGGCAAAATGGTAGCGTCTGCGACTCTGAGGCGGCAGGTCGAGGATTCGCGCCCCGTCACGGACTGAGGTTAGTAAGGGCATACACTCAGGGTAACGATTACATCTGCCAAAACAAGTCCTTCGTAAGAAGGCAACCGTCCTAGCCCTTAGTAGAAAAGGGAATTCGTGACGTAACACCGAATCCATTATTATTATTATTATTATTATTATTAAAGTATCTCCTCTGTAATAAGTGAATTGTATAGTATAGTAAAAAGTTCATAGAGTACCATTCTGTATGTTAAAAGACACATTACCATATATTATTATTATTATTATTATTATTATTATTATTATTATTATTACTATTATTATCAATTATTATTATTATTATTATTATTATTATTATTATTATTATTATTATTATTATTATTATTATTATTACGATTTAAGGAGTGCTTTTTTTTCGCAGGCTATTCTCACAGGAGACAAAGAAGCCATGAGGCGATTGGTAGAGAGCGGAATAGACCTGGGAGCTTCGGTGAGAGGAACAACAGCCTTGTCCTTAGCTGTGTATCATGGGAAACTAGACGCAGTCGTTCTCCTGACGGAAGCTGATGCACCACTAGACAGGCGAAGCAAAGACCATTTGGAAAGGATTGAAACGCCACTCATATCCTCCATAAGGTAAAAGACAAATGAAGTTAGTTTTTTTTTTTATTATTTTATTGATTGTATTTGAGAGAGATTACATAGGGAGGCTGCGTCCAACTGCAATGAACAGAGCATAAAGGTCTCATATGAATGGCAGAGGCTAGGGGCAGTGGATAGCAGAGCCGACTATATACCTACCACATAGCCGGGGCCCAAGCTCCCTCTCCAATCACATGGATCCACTGATCTACAGGCAATGGCTGAATAAGCAGTAGATCTAGGCCTATAGGAAATCACCGACCCCCCAAATATTAATTGTCTAAATCTATCGGTAACGTCATGAGAAAATAAAAGGTAATCCAACCCCAGGTCAGAATTTTCTTTAATGTAAAAATTTCTGACCAATTGATTCTTAACCAATACCAGCTACAACGTAATTAAAAATAATGACCACTTTGTGTCAATAAACTTTAGAAGTATATTTTCATAAATAAAAATAGTAGTAGTAGTAGTAGTAGTAGTAGTAGTAGTAGTAGTAGTAGTAGTAGTAGTAGTAGTGTAGAGAAAGTTAACTTTATAATATTACAGACTGGGCCATCGTGAGATATTCGAGATCCTAGTTAGAAAGGGCGCGCGTCTGGACATAAGAGATTTTTATAATCAAACGCCATTATGGTTCGCTGTGAAAGAACAAAGACTGAGTTTTGTCAGAGTCTTATTAGACAACGGAGCTCCAATAAACTACAAAACAGCTACAGAGAATCCTATCAATATCGCCATGCAATTTATGGGTTATCGCGTAAGTATGTGTGCACGCGAGTGCGCTCTTCAGTATATTTTTGAACTTTTTGAAAGCATGTGTAGCAAGGGTTATATAGAGCTTGTTTTGTTTCACACCTTGAATGAGTTACTTTGATAAATTTTGCTCCTTTACCAGATGTATTTATACGTGTGTAAGGATCATGTCTATATAGTAAACCAGTAAGTTTATGAACTTGATTACTATTTTTTCAATTATTTACTTTTTTTACTCCAATACTTATAATGGTCAAAGTATAGTATTACTTCTATGTAAAAACCGATTATTAATTTTATTAAGCTGACTCTAGACGAGTCTAGCAGAGTCGAGGCAGATCGAACCTTGATTCAAGGTGACTCGCTATGCATTGTGTCATTATTTTGTCAGTAATTTTATAGACACCTTTCACACCAAAGGGGTCAAGTCGAGTGAAGTGACTCGATTCGAGTCAATTGCTTAGAAAAGGACAGTTTTTACTACAAGTTATTTACGTGATTTTATTTCCAATTATTATGAATTACATCGAGGCAAAACTTGCTGTCCCTCGACTCGACTCGATTCATCAGGTGGGAATGAAATAGTTTGCATGCATGTGTAACTGTAAATTTGCATGTTTCCTATGCACAAGTTTATTTAAAGAAAAAAAAAGTTTTAGTTGCCAAGCTTAAGTTTGTTTATGAACTTAGAGGTCTGTATACTTTTTGTGTTCCATGGCCTTTATATAATTTTAATTTGTTGCTTTTTTATGGATTTATACAGGCAGTTACAATCCTCACCCTATCCTGGTCCCAGCTGTATGACGCCCTGGTAGGAAATTAATTCTTTTGAGTCATCAAAAATTATTCTTTTGGTATATTTTTTAATTAAAAATATGTAAAAAGGGTCTTTGATCAATAATATGAAATGTAGTATTTAATATGAATATTGATTATTATTCATTGTTATTGCACATATATTTTATATATGTACAAATTTTACTTCTTTATTTAAATATGAAATATTGGAATGTTTTGATAGTGCCCTATTTATTAAACTTTAACTAGCTAATGATCTAGAGCAGTCATATATATATATATATATATATATATATATATATATATATATATATATATATATATATATATATATATATATATATATATATATATATATTAGATGTGGCTCTTATATCCATACTAAGAGGGCTATTTCTTAGTATATGAAATGTTTTAATTTATTTAACATTGTCGTGTTTTGAAAATATTTCACTGTATTCACATAGATAGGCTGATAAGCTATAGTTTAGTCTAGATAGCACCAATTCTCAAGCATTTTCCTCTTTATATGTATATAGTGATTGTGGCTCTATTATAACCATGTAAAAGGTTTATAGTACTGCAGAGAAATGCCTTGTGTATGTGTGTGTGTATGTATGTGTGTATGTGTGTGTTTCATAATGTCATCTTAAACTATTGAATACCAAGTACATAACAAGTTAAGTCATATATTTAAATCAGTTAAAGTATTAGAAAATAAAATGAAAGTTTTAGGGTCAAAATTATACATAGCTTCCTGCTACATAACTATTAATGCCAAAGAAATTCTGCCATTTGGTAAAAATAACATAGGCTCTTTTCAGGAAAGTTATGTGATTTGATACTGTCATGCCTAAAATCAAAGAATAAGACAAGTTAGAATAATCGTTATGCCTAAATATAAGGAGGAGGTGTGACTGAATTATTTATTTATTTATTTATTTATTTATTTAATTAATTTTTTTAGGGTCGTCGTGAAATGGCTCTAGAACTGGTAGCTGCCGGGATTCCTCTGACGTGTGAAGATTACAAAGGTCATTGCCCTCTGTACTATGCCATGAAATATGCCGATTTCCATTTCTTCAGGTATTCATTATGTATTTCTATGTATTATCTGTGTATTTCGTCCGGTGTTTTCTATGTATTTCGGTGTATTTTAGGTTTTTCTCCAGGTATTTTTATGTATTTCTCTACATTTTTATGTATTTCCCCATATATTCTATCAATATCTTTATGTATTTTTACGTATTTCTTTGTATGTCTTCAAGCATTTTATGTATTTCTGCATGTATTTTTATACATTTCTCATATTTTTCTACGTATTGAACAGATGTATTATCGATTTTATTCCTTGTGGTGGAGAACTCAAACCCACGCCTGGAGTCTGAGAATAAGCGCCTACAACTGGTGTCCCTGCTGAAGGAGGAGAAAAGAATTTCACTTTCGTATGCCCTGCGTGTCATTGGAGACGACTATATGGGTTGTCTCTAGTAATGGGGGGAAAAAGAATTCCATTCTCAAAATACCTGAATTTGGCATCAAAATAACTGATGCTAAAGGCCAGGACGAGCGTAATATAATGGAGAGCTGTTGCATAGGATTTATTACAGTTGTGGACACTGATGGGGGTAGGGGATGTACAGTAATGCTTGATTCAGAGGGTACATATACAGATATATGAGTGTATGTATGCGCGTGTGTTCTCATATTCCAGAGCCTTCCATGTGAAGAGTACCTCTCTTTCTTAATTTTGCCAAAACCATGAAAAATATTCTAAAGTTAATGTGGAAAGCCCTCTTCTTCTAGCTTCAAGTAGTAGCAGATCGTATTCCTTTTGTTCCTTGTCATGCTAAAGTAGCATCTGACAAATATAACATTACAATACTATAGCCCAACCTATACCTATGCCAGAGGAAATGTACCAATGATATGGAAAGTTTTGGTAAATCCGTAGTAGGAATTTACTGGTATATATTATGAGCTGAGAGATTTTTACTGCACGATCGAGTTTACTGCTGTTTCTGTGTAACTTTAAACACCTCCATGTCAACCTTCCTTCTTCTAGTGCACAAAGAGTACATATAAGTAATATAAAGGCAATTACTGAAGTCTTTAGCAGCGAATAAGTTTTCATAATTAGCCCACTGCCTATATGCATCTAATCTCTACTATAAGTCTCCTGAGTTGACAGGGATTACCACCCTCAGGGTGCCACTTCAATCTCTATATTATATCCCAATTGACGCTGACTAAGTAAATTTATTCAGCCAGCTTTGAATACTCGAAACCAAGAAATGGATGGGTCACTTGCTTAGAATTTTCAAACTGATTTTTCATTGTTTACACATATTCCTGACTGCTTAATTTATTCTACAGGTTACTCGTAGAAGCAGGAGCTCCCCTCAAGAAGTTTGAGTGGTTTTCTCTAAACCTTATTCCA
>JAXCGZ010022685.1:62500-65000 GCA_037179515.1 Halocaridina rubra | reverse complement strand
CCTATTCTAGCCATTGCTTGCAGCTTCCCAATAAGTCTCCCATGTGGGACAGTGTCAAAAGCTTTCTGAAAGTCTAGGAATATGCAATCCGTCCAGCCCTCTCTTTCCTGTAAGATTTGGCTTACCTCATCATAAAATTCTAATGCGTTTGTTACTGTTGATCTACCTTCTCTGAAGCCATGTTGTCTCACTGACAAAAAGTTGAAGGATTCCAAGTGAAAAGAGATATGAGTAGTTTCTCCATAAATTTGCAAACTATACTGGTCAAGGAAACTGGTCTATAGTTCAGAGCCGTATCCCTCCTTCCTTTTTTGAAGATAGGTATCACGTTTGCTTGTTTCCAGCATCTTGGAATCTCCCCTGACTCCAGTGACTTTTTAAGTATGATACTTAGTGCCACTGATATTGAGTTTGTGCATTTTTTAAGTACATGGGGGATATATCATCAGGACCTGTAGCTTTATGGACATCTAACTCCATTAGCGCTTTGCATACCTCTGTGGCTGTAAGGTTGATGTTCTCTAATACCGGCCCTTGAGCTTCTATCTCTGCAATCTGAGGGGATGGGGTATTTTCTACTGTAAATACTGACTGAAACGCCTGGCTCCATTCTTTGCAGATCTCTTCATCCTTCTCAGTGATGCTTCCATTCATTCTCTCAAACCTTTAAACCTGTTCTTTTACCTTCAGTTTTCCTCTGATAAGGCTGTAAAAGCTTGGGATTTTGTTTAGCCTTCCTGGTGATGTCCCTTTCATAGTCTCTCTCTGCCTCTCTTCTTTTACTTAGGTAATCATTTCTTGCTCTTTTGTAGGTTTGCCAGGCATTTATGTTTTTTCTCCTCCTATACCTTCTCCAGCATGTGTCTCTGCACTCCTTAGCTCTTTTGCACTCATTATTGAACCATTTCTAGTTAAGAAATAATAGAGATATTCATAATAGTACAAAGAGGTCTAGGCTGATAAATAGATAGATAGATACTTGAATGAATTATGCGAACCACTGACAAAAAAATAAGCTTTATTTATTACTTAAAATGAGATTTTTTTTTAAATAGCCAAATATGTTTAATCTTTATTATAGTCAAGAGTTGAAATATTTATAGAAAACGAAGTTTTGTGTGCTTCATAGAAAACGTAAATTGTATATAATACTAAGCTCAAATTCATCAAGTATCCTCGATGACTTATTTAGTCTATAACATCATCGAATATGGAAGTGGGAAATGTTTAAATATAGAACTAAGGCACTGCGATATTTGTACCTTACTTTAAGCAAGAATCCTTATTATCAAGTTGACATAATAATAATAATAATAATAATAATAATAATAATAATAATAATAATAATAATAATAATAATAATAATAATAATAATAATAATGATAATAATGATAATAATAATAATAATAATAATAATAATAATAATAATAATAATAATAATAATAGTAATAATAATAATAATGATAATAATAATAATAATAATAATAATAATAATAATAATAATAATAATAATAATAATAATAATAATAATAATAATAATAATAATAATAATAATAATAATTTATCTCTCTCTGTCTATCAATCTATCTATATACATTTTATGAAAGAAATGGTATGATTTTTACGGTGTCAGATGCATTTCCCGACACCAACTCTCCCCATTTATCCAGGCTTGGGACCGACACTGCTTTCGCAGAGGCTGGGCTAAAAATCATTCTGTCATTGGAATCGGACATAATTTATTCTTAAGATATATATATTAGCATATAAACCCTTGGTACCTCCCAATTCCCAATATTTCCAAGGTGCGTCTTCATCTTCTCCAGGTTTCTACCATTCATAAGCCTGAGACTTACGGGCTAATTAAGGCCACGCCAAAAGTCAACCAGCTATCCATGCACACTTGCTGGTAAGTAGCCTTACGAGCTAATTAAAGCCGTGCCAGAGGTCTGCTACCAACACACAGTCACACAAAGAAACCTGAAAGATGTTGCAGCTACATTGAAATATTGGCTAATGGTGAAGTGGAAAAAAGTCATATGAGCAATATCTTTTTGGACTTGTCTGACTTCCTCTTCGGATTGATTTGCAGTCCTGCGTCATACATATTTTGTTTCGTAAAACTCCGCCTCTTCTGCCCAGATTAAAGGCCCTTTTCTTGAGTTGTCTGTATCATCATCGGCCTCTTTTTTCTCTCTCTCCATTTCATTGTACCTGACAGGTAAGCCCTAGGCTAAAAATCCTATGACTAGGACTTTAGTTTTCATGTGATCCTAACGGGTGAGCCCTAGGCCAAAAAGCCTATGAACAGGGTTCTAGTTTTTCATGTGATCCTGCCTGGTGAGCCCTATGCCAAAAAGCCTATGAACAGGACTCTAGTTTTTATATGATCCTGACAGGTGAGCCATAGGCCAAAAAGCCTATGAACATGGCTTTAGTTTTTCATGTGATCCTGACAGGGGATCCCTAGGTCAAAAAACTATGAACAGGGCTTTAGTTT
>JAXCGZ010022685.1:50000-57500 GCA_037179515.1 Halocaridina rubra | reverse complement strand
ATAATAATAATAATAATAATAATAATAATAATAATAATAATAATAATAATAATAATAATCATATTAATAATAATAATAATAATAATAATAATAATAATAATAATAATAATAATAATAATAATAATAATAATAATAATATTAATAATAATAATAATAATAATAATAATAATAACAATAATAATTATAATAATAATAATAATAATAATAATAATAATAATAATAATAATAATAATAATAATAATAATAATAATAATAATAATAATCATATTAATAATAATAATAATAATAATAATAATAATAATAATAATAATAATAATATTAATAATAATAATAATAATAATAATAATAATAATAATAATAACAATAATAATTATAATAATAATAATAATAATAATAATAATAATAATAATAATAATAATAATAATAATAATAATAATAATAATAATAATAATAATAATAATAATAATAATAATAATGAATTCTTCCAAGCTTGTCGTGGTTGTCGAAAGTTAAAGCATTATCATTTCTTATAGTACATGTTATTGTCATTCAGTAAACTCTGAATATTTTTCACTATGGAGTACAACTAATCCAGGACATTACAGTATGATGTGACCTTGACTTTCACAAATATAGAACTGAAACATGACATGTATAATATTACATTTCCGGTTATCAAGTTTTTTCAGGAATAATTAGAATTATTTCCTAAGAAACAGTCTGGTCTTAGCCACCTGTCAAAGCAATAATGCGAGAGAGAGAGAGAGAGAGAGAGAGAGAGAGAGAGAGAGAGAGAGAGAGAGGAGGCATGTTTATAAAGGAATTATATTTAGTCTTTTATGCATTAATGTATATGTACTAAGTTTATCGAATCCTTTTTATACTTACATCCAATGTCTGTCTGCCAGTATTCAATGTAAAGAAACGACTTGTCTGATTCCTTGAGTCTTTGGGCGCTGGGGCATAACTCGGTAGCCTTGAATAGGTTTTTGGATCAAATTCACCTGCTGTAATAATAATAATAATAATAATAATAATAATAATAATAATAATAATAATAATAATAATAATAATAATAATAATAATAATATTAATATTAATAATAATAATAATAATAATAATAATAATAATAATAATAATAATAATAATAATAATAATAATAATAATAATGATAAAAATAATAATAATAATAATAATAATAATAATAATAATAATAATAATAATAATAATAATAATAATAATAATAATAATAATAATAATAATAATAATAATAATAATTGTTCCGGTTTTACGTCACGGACTCCCTTTTCTACCAAGGGCTAGGACGGTTGCCTTCTTACGAAGGAATTGTTGTGGCAGATGTAATCGCTACCCTGAGTGCATGCCCTTGCTAACCTCAGACCGTGACGGGGCGCGAACCCTCGACCCGACGCCTCAGAGTCGCAGACGCTACCGCTTGAGCCACGGTGACTACAATAGTAGTAATAATAATAATAATAATAATAATAATAATAATAATAATAATAATAATAATAATAATAATAATAATAATAATAATAATAATAATAAATTTTCCAACACTCCAACAAGGTATTCAACAGCCTAAGAGGGAATATGTTTCACATCGTAACGAGTGAACAAGAGAACCAATCGCTGTTCACCCTCTACAGCCAGGCCACTTATTTCCCGAGTTACTTTGTTCTATAAGGATCATCTTTTTGTATTTTATATTCCATCATAGCAGTCTATTCTCTTCTTTGTATCACTCCATCTTCCTAATAACATTATTTCTTTTTTTTTATTTGAACATCTATTTAAATCTCTTCCACTGTTTTATCATTGTCCAGTCTCTCCAAGTGTCCAAGCCACTACGTTCGCTGTAGAAAATATCCATAATAGAAAACACTTGAGTCGAATTTTTCACAATGTTATCTATTCTTCCCAAGTGTTCAAATATGCTCTGCTTAGTATATAAAATACCCATAAAAGTAACATCAGTTTGGGTTTTAACATTTTTATCCAGTCTTTCCAAATATCCAAAAACAGCTTCGTTCACTATATAAAATACCCATAAGAAAATATCATGACTCAAATTTGTCTCTTATCTTATCCATCCCTTCCAAGTATCTAAACAGCTATACTCACAGTAAATTACAATATACCAATTAAAAAATAGCATGAGTGGACATTTCGCCATGTTGTCCATTCTTTGCAAGTGTCCAAGCCAGCTATGCTTACAGAACAGAATACTTATAAGAGATTAACATACTACTTACCCAGGATTTTATCATGCTTCTTGAAATCAGTTTGGGAGATATTTAGGTCTTTATAAGCGATGGGACTGAATGAATCTGAGAAAACAACGGCGGAAGGATCTTTAATCTGTAAAAAGGAAATAAATGCAAATTCTAAATTTCTTACAGGCACATGAATAATACAAATTTCTTGACCAGAGTACGCATACAACTCACAATAATAATTAATTATGGTATATAGATGTAGTTAACAACAGTACACAGTAATTTTATATTGCATCACAAAAAAATAAATATCTACTTGGACCAAAATTCGATAAGCTTTCCTCTTGGAAAGCTGGTAATAATTTAATTCTGCTCATTATTTATTTATTTAATTATTCATTTATTTATTTATTTTATCTCTAATATTATTTCAAACGTAAATAAATCTGTTCGCGCTTTGCACGATATTTATCTATCGATCTATCTATCTATCTCTGAGTCCTCTGTACTTTGACTGTTTTTTTTTTCTGTCTGTCGTTTTCCCTTGTGTGACATTGCCTCATCTCTGCCTTGTCCGTAACCTTTTTCTTTTCCTTCGTCTTGGTATTTTCTCGTGTCAAGGCCTTTATTAATGAGGGCATTTTCTGCCTGTCCAGGTGTCACACTCATAAAAAAGAAATCTATCTATCTATCTATATCTATCTATCTATCTATATATATATATATATATATATATATATATATATATATATATATATATATATATATACACATACATATATATATATATATATATATATATATATATATATATATATATATATATATATATATATATATATATATATGTGTGTGTGTGTGTGTGTGTGTGTGTGTGTGTGTGTGCATATATATATATATATATATATATATATATATATATATATATATGTGTGTGTGTGTGTGTGTGTGTGTGTGTGTGTGTGTGTGTGTGTGTGTGTGTGTGTGTGTGTGTGTGTGTGTGTGTGTGTGTGTGTGTGTGTGCATATATATACATATATATATATATATATATATATATATATATATATATATATATATATATACATATATAAATATATATACTATATATATATATATATATATATATATATATATATATATATATATATATATATATACATATATAAATATATATACTATATATATATATATATATATATATATATATATATATATATATATATATATATATATATATATATACCCTGTAATTAACACTTGTTTTCTTTATATATTTTAATATTTGTTATTTTCTTTTGCATCAGCATTAATGATGATAATAATAACACGACTAATAATAATAATAATGATTAAAATAATGTTAATGATGATGATGGAGATGATAATAATAATAATATTAATAATAATAATAATAATAATAATAATAATAATAATAATAATAATAATAATAATAATAATAATAAAAATAATAGCAACGATGTTAATAATAATAATAATAATAATAATAATAATAATAATAATAATAATAATAATAATAATAATAATAATAATAATAACAATAATAATAATAATAATAATAATAATAATAATAATAATAATAATAATAATAATAATAATAATAATAATAATAATAATAATAACAATAATAACAATAATAATAATAATAATAACAATAATAATAATAATAATAACAATAATAATAATGATGATAATAATCATAATAGAAATAATAATAATAATAATTAATAAGAACAGGAAAACTCTCTTCATCCAAATTCATGACTATGATATATACACAAAATTGTTATTATGCATTTTAAAATTTAACAAGAAAAGTATGTGCTGTTCGTCCGTCTCCTTATCTTCCCCTCGTGTCCGTCAGTCTATATGTCCAGCTGGTGTCCAATACTATTGTCTCGCGTCGTCATATACCTGTCTAAAAATATAAACACAAGTACTGTATCTTGATAAGAAAATTAATTAAGAAAAAAAAAAAAAAAAAAAAAAAAATATATATATATATATATATATATATATATATATATATATATATATATATATATATATATATATATATATATATATATATATATATATATATATATATATATATATATATATATATATATATATATATATATACAAACTTAGTATTGTTTTGCTTAGTTCTTATCTTTCATTCCACTCCCATTGTGGATGACCGTAATAGTGCCGCTAAGGTGGATGAAAGGGAGCGAATTGCTTTCTGGTAAATGTGTGTGTGCTTAGACGCACCAACTCCCTTACAAGGGGGATGACATACATACATACATACATTCATACATAAATTCATACATAATATATGCATGTATGTAGTTTTCATCTCTATAAATAAATATCTGAAAGACTTTTATAAGAAGTAAAACATCTGAAAGTTTCTTCATATGTGTAGGTTCAGATAAATTTTCTTATAAGACAACCATGAAAAACCATTAAAATCCAAGCCTTCGAATATTTATTAATCATTTTATTTGTTCATAATCTTATTGAGTTCAACTCTGGAACATCTGCTTAAAGGACAGCTAAGAAAACCTACTATATTGCAATCTCTCAGATTATTCTTTATTTCCACCTTAAAGCACATTCACATATTACTTAATTATAATAAAAGAGTTGCAAAAGCTATAAAAAAAAACTATGGGTCTGTATACTTACATACCTTAGACATGTTGGTATCACACCTTTTCCTATCAATTTAAAAAAATCTGTAAATAAACTTTGAGCCTGTATGCTTACATCCCTTAGACATGTTGGTATTACACCTTTCCAAATCAATTTTTTAAAGACTTTTGTCTGGCATTGGCCTAAGATTTCAGAACTTCAAGATTAAGGCCGCTTGCACACCAAATTGGCAAGTCACACGTGGCATGCCACGTGAGACGTGCCACTTTAGTGTGAAAGCGGCCTAATGAGACAGATCCAAACATGCTTACCTGATTTGGTGGAGAGAGAACACTTATGACTTGATTAGATGCAGATGCAGGTTGTGTAGTCCACATGTTTTTGCTATGTCCACCAGAAAACAAAGGAAAAGTTATACCACCTCCTCCTCCGGCCCCCTCACCCACGGTAAGACCACTTCTGTGGAATAACAAAAGATCTTTGGAATTAGAGTACAGCAACGTGAAGCTTCTTGGAATTCCTCTGGTATGCTCATTTTTCATGCACATGGAATAAAGAGAAGTGTTTTTGTATCCTCTTGAATGACAATCAATGTTTAAACACGTCTAATACATGAAGATATTTCTTACTCCTTTGCAATTACAATAAGATTAATTATTTTTTTTATTTTTGTAATTTAGACTATAAAGATCAGAGGTTATGTACTTAATTTTTGATAAATTTTGATGTGTGTGTGTGTGTGTGTGTGTGTGTGTGTGTGTGTGTGTGTGTGTGTGATTACCTAATTGTGATTACCTAATTGTGTTTACGGGAAAGAGCCCAAAGCTCGTATCTTCCCGTCTCCTGATCGGTTCCATTTTTAGACTTAGTGATACTTATCATACCTGTCCTTAAAACTATTGATTGAGATAGCATTAACTACCTCCTCGCTTAGCGAATTCCAATTATCAACTACTCTTACACTGAAAAAGTATTTCCTTACATCCTGCAAACAAGTTTTCTTCCGAAGCTTCAAACTATGACCTCTAGTTCTAGAGCCAGCCATATCGAAATATCGATCCCTATCCACTCTATCATAACCATGAAGGAATTTAAAGACTGTCACCATATCCCCCCTTACTCTTCTAGCTTCGAGTGATGGCAAGTCTAATTCCCTCAGCCTCTCATCATAACTGAGATTGCGTATTTCTGGCACCAGTTTCGTGGCATGTCTTTGAACTTTTTCAAGCTTAGCTATGTGCTTTTTCAAGTGCGGATTCCAAAAGGGGGCTGCATATTCGAGTTTTGGCCTCACATAGGTTACATAAATATTTCTGAACATTTCCTTGTCCATGTGCCTGAAGGCTACCCTTACATTTGATAAGAATGCATATGCTGCCCTTACTACGCCATTTATATGTATTTCTGGAGACAAATCTGCCAATATGTTTACTCCTAGATCTCTCTCATTTTCTGTCTCCTGAAGTTGTACTCCAGCCACCGAGTAGTCAAGCTTGGGCCTTCTTGCACTTGTACCCATTCTCATTACCTTACATTTTGAGGTATTGAATTTCATTAGCCACTTTTCTGACCACTCATGCAGATTATTTAGATCCTCCTGAAGTTCTCTACCATTGTTCTCGTTTTTTACTTTCTTCACAATCTTTGCATCATCTGCAAACATATTCATGAATGAATTTACAGACTCTGGTAGGTCATTTACATATACAAGGAACAAAAGTGGCCCTAAAACTGAACCCTGTGGAACTCCACTACTAACTCTTCTCCATTCAGACACTGAGTGTCTTACTCTAACCCTCTGTTCCCTTCCTTCTAAGTAAGTTTTTATCCATTCCAAGACATTTCCACCTATTCTAGCCATTGATTGCAGCTTCCTAATAAGTCTCCCATGTGGAACAGTGTCAAACGCTTTCTGGAAGTCTAGGAATATGCAATCTGCCCAGCCCTCTCTTTCCTGTAAGATTTGGCTTACCTCATCATAAAATTCTAATAAGTTTGTTACTGTTGATCTTCCTTCTCTGAAGCCATGTTGCCTCACTGACAAAAAGTTGAAGGATTCCAAGTGTGTGTGTGTGTGTGTGTGTATCCCCAAGGAGCTGAGAGGAGTAGATGAGGTATGTGTGGATCGTGGTGAATGCGCGTGTCTCGGCTCGGTCACCCTCCTTACAAGGGGGAATGAGGCATGTCTATGTGTATATACGTATGTATGTATGTTTTTATCGATTAAGACAATAAGAAGGGAGTCTTTGAGAATATCCGTATAGTACAAAGAATATGAAACCGTGTAATTTTGTAAAAGTAATCATTGCACTGACTCCTAACTCAAATCGTAACTTTAGGGCTGAATTACATTATTTTTTTGTTAAAGAAAACGAGACACTAGCAAAGGATTATAGAGGTTTCCCTTTATATATTATGTATAATAAAATATGGTAACCTTTCATTAGTGTTGGTTCTAATTTGAGAGCATTAACACTGAAGATTAAGTACTAATCATTACATTAGGTATTTGATGTGTATGATTAAGGCTAAACAATTAATCTGTTCCTTACCCCAAAGAAGGAGAGATTTGCAAGGACTGCGTAGTCACCATCGG
>JAXCGZ010022685.1:42500-45000 GCA_037179515.1 Halocaridina rubra | reverse complement strand
ACTGATCTCTAATACCCTGGGTTACTACATCCAAGACCAGATCAAATAAATATGGACTCAAAGCATACCCTTGATGCAGACCAACATTACTGAGAGACTTTCCGTCAAGCCCAAACTGCTCTTAATATTTGCCTCTGCCCTCTCATACATATCTTGGATGATTCTTACATATTTCTCTGGGACTCCCTTATCTCTAATACACCTCCACACCTCTTGACGTGGTACTCTATGATAATGCCTTTTCCAGGTCAATAAAGGCCATATACAGTCCTTTCTGTTTCTCCCTATGCTTTTCCATCATTTGTCTCAAGGCAAATATGGCATCCACTGGCATGAAGCCAAACTATTCATCCCCAATTGTCGTTACCTCTCTGAGTCTCCTCTCTATGATCTTCTCCCATATCTTCATAGTATGACTTAACTTTATTCCTCTATAGTTTCCACACTCCTGAATATCTCCCTTCCCTTTATAGATTGGGATGAATAGGCTTCCTCTCCACTCCTCTGGCATCTTTTCCTGACTAAAGATCTTTTGCATCAACTCCCACTTGATATCTATGCCTTCCTCTCCAAGACTCTTCCATACCTCCACTGGCATCTTATCAGGTCCTGCTGCCTTTCCATTTTTCAGTTTCCTTACTGCCCGCTCTACCTCTCTTCTCGCCACTGTTGTTGTAACTGCTTCATTTGGAAGTCCATCTCCAAATACTGCTCTTGGGATCTCTTCATTTAGTAATCCTTCAAAATAACTTTCCCATATGCTTTTTATTTCATCCTCTTCTTCTAGAAATACTCCATAGTTATCCTTTATTTGTCTTACTTGGGTCAAGTCCTTGGATGCAGCATCTCGGGCCTTGGCAATTCGCCATATTTTCTTCTCTCCTTCTGGTGTTTCCAGCTCTTCATAGACTTCATTCAATGACTCTGCCTTTGCTTTTGCTACTGCTGTCCTTGCCTCCTTCTTTGCCTGCTTGTACTCTTCTTTATCCTGCTCCATTCCTGATAAATCTGTCTTTTTCTTAGTTTCTTTCTTGTTCTTCACCTATTCTTGCACTTCCTCATTGCACCACCATGACTCTTTATCATTTGGGGGTTTCCTTCCTGATGACTTTCCAAGTACTTCCTCACCAACCCTCAAAATCACCTTACTATTCTCTGTCCACCATTCTTGTACATCCTCTTGCAACCTTATTGCTTCCAACACTCTTCCCTTAAACATAGTTCTCAGCTCTGCATCTTTCAATCTCCATCACTTTATCTTTGGGTCCATCCTCGGCTTTTTACTTTTCCTACATTTCCTGAGCCTGCAATCAGTTACTACTATCCTTTGTTGCACTGCTACACTCTCTTCATTTATTACTTTACAGTTGCTAATCTCCTTCAGATGGTCTTTCCTACACAACAATAAATCTATCTGGCTCTCCCTCCCACCACTACTGTATGCAATCAATCTGTTTTCCTATTTCTCAAAGAATGTGTTGACCAATGCCAGATCAAATGCCACTGCAAAATCAATCACTCTCTCTCCCCCCTCATTTTTCTCATCCACCCCCCAGCCCCCATGAACTCTACTTATCCCAGCCCTCTCAATTCCCAAGTGGCCATTTAGATCTCCTCCCAAAATTACCCTCTCCCTTATAGGAATTGTTCTAAGCTCCTGGTCCATCTCCTCCCAAAATACATTCTTCTCCTCCGCTGTACAACCAGTTTGTGGGGAATAGGCACATACAACATTGACTACCGTTTCTCCCAGTCCCAGCTTTAAACTCATAATTCTGTCACTCTTTCTATTCACACCAAGTAAGCTTTCCTTCAGGTCTTTGGATAGTATTATTCCTACACCATTCCTCCCTTCCTCATTTGCTCCACTATAGAACAATTTGCAACCCTCACCCAGTTCCCTCGCCTTATTTCCTTTCCACCTGGTCTCCTACACACACAGCACTCCAAGTCTCCTCCTCTCCATCAGGTCCACCAATTCTCGCCCCTTCCCACTCATCGTCCCCACATTAAGAGTGCCCACCCGCAGCACCTCATCTGACACTCTCCCTCGAGATTGCCTCTTTAACCCAACCAGCCCATGCCTGGGTAGCCCTTGCTGTCTTTCCGGAGGGGTCAGGCGAAGCCCCAATGCGTCGCCTAAGGGGACGCCCTAGTATGGTGACTATTCTCGTTATCTGTACTGGCCATATTTTAGTGTTGGCAAAATGTTTATGGCCGGATGCCCTTCCTGTCGCCAACCCTCCCCATTTACCCGGACTTGGGACCGGCACCGAGTTTAGCTGGTTTGCTACCCCCACATACCAAAGCCATATTCCTCCTTATAAGGGGGTGGCTGTGTCAAAGAAAGTATTTTGACTTTTTGAGGGAAGTAAATACGGAAGAGGGATTCCCAGTCCCCTCGATCCGCCCAATTTAGCCGACTTTTATGACACGCAGGGGAACACGGAGGAAGCATTCCTACCCCCTCTCTCAGGGGGTAATAATAATAATAATAATT
>JAXCGZ010022685.1:0-37500 GCA_037179515.1 Halocaridina rubra | reverse complement strand
CTTGTACCCGTCTGGTACTAATAATTATAAGTATATATACGTAGGAGGAAAATCCCTACGTCAGTGGTGGCAGTGCGGTACGGATCTTCACGAGAGAGAAAAAAAAAAAGAGGAAAAAAAAAAAAAAAAAAAAACATACGAAGAGACAGGTGAATGCCAGTGCAGACCCGTGCAGAGAAAACAAGAATGGCAAACACACAAATCCAACATCTCCCAATTCAAGAAATGAGTGACGAGGCCAAACACAGGAGAATTCTCGAACTGGAGGAGCAAGTGCGGCGCCTACAAGCACGCGCCGACGCCGCTCCGTCGAGAAGGAACCCGGTCGACGTCGACACCCCCGACAGTGAAACCGACGCCTCAAACATCGACGAACAGCCGGCCGCTCCGAACCCCGTGGTGACACAGGGAACGCAGCAGGCCCAGCCCCCACCCCGTGCCCTGGTTGTAAAGACGCCTCGAGTCAAAAATTCACTTTTATACCTCGACGGCGCAAATGTAAAAGACCGTGAATGTCCGTCCATAATTCCCGCGACCGACTTCCTGAAATACTTGGGTCTGCGGATGAGAAGTGACGAGTGCTCAAATAGAGAATATTATAAAACTTTGAAGGAACTATTCCTAAGATATTTCTTAGTAAGCCGAAGTGTGACCGGAGCATTGAGTGAAAATGCCCATTACAAGAGGTATAAGTTGCCGGATCCGACCAAGAAGACGGCGATTCGTCGATTTTACTCGAAGAGAAGAAGGAGAACCCTCTCCTTCCTTGCCTTCTGCCATGAAGTTCTTCAGGACCACCTCCTTAAAATAGCTAAGTACTTGTGATCTGTATCCAGTGAGTAATGGGACAATTAGTAAAAGAAATTGAGGTCGGTGGACGCCGCCATTTTATCTTGTAGCTATGCTTTGACTCAGCCAACCCGCTTATAAGGGGTGTGGCACTTAATAAGTTGATAAAAGTAGAATTTCTGTACCCATTACTAACATGGATAATTTGTACTAATAGCTATAAGCAGTAATAAACTCCATTTTTGTTATAATTTGAGTAATATAAAGAATTTGCGTTGGAAGTGTGTTCCATTTATTTGTATTAATGCCTAGATTGAATTTTAAGAACGCGAATGTATCGATTTTTAATTGACAAATTTAATGCACGTGAAATCACTATTACAGTCTATTAATTTCTAAAGCGTAAGAATTATAGTGAGAAATATACGTGCATCTGCTTTTAAGGTTTTACTTAGAACACGTGTGGTTTTCGAGAAAGGAATGTGGAAGTGACCATTCGATCCCCCAACCTCGTTATTGTAAATCTGTAGTAATTGTACTGAGCTTTGATATTTTAAAGTACGTGTAAAATCATTTTTATATAAATTTCTTAAAGCGTAAGAAATAGAGTGTTAAGATTGCGCCTGTTTTTAAGTTTTTTTTTCTTTTTTTTTGTTTTTTTTTCTCCGCGGGAGGAATGTTTTAGCGAAAGAAAGACATAAATGACAGATCGTTCTTTTTGTGTTATGATGATGGGAAATTAATCTTACGATACGTGTGTGGCATGTTTTTTTCTGAAGAATAAGAAATTTCGTGATATTAGTTAGAGATGAGTTTTTTTAATTTCACGCTATGCAGGTGAAAGTAAGAGTAAATTAGAGTAGTTTGTGCTGTCCTAGAATAGGGAAGGTTTTTCAGTGTCACCCAAACGTAGCTTCAAGGGAGTAGAATGTTTATTTGTTCGTTAGAATGGGACCTAGGACTGGTGAGGCAGTCTGTGACCGTGCGGCCCAACCGAGATTTCACCTTTACTCTCCTTTATCGGGGTAAGGGATGGGAAATTTTCCATAGACAGAGAGAAAGGGAATGCAAGTTTGAATGTGAGCGCATGTGAGCGAATGAGTATAATGAGTGTAATAGGGGTATAATGGGGGGGGTTGCTCTAGGGGGTGAAATCGCGGAAAGCACCGTTAGGAAGCATGATTGGGGAGTCTGCGAGGATCGTTCCCCTGCTCCGCCAGGTCCTTCTGCATGCCATTTCAGAGTGTATTTATGGGAGGTGATGCGCTGTTGCAATATCTAGTGAGGGATATGGATGAGAAAGTAATTCTCCACCTGCCCAGATATGGTTGAAATGCCAAGTTTGTTTTATTCTCGTTTTGTCCCCTACTCCGCCATTGAGATTATTATTCGATTTCCGAGAGATTCCAAGATAGATGTTACGTGATAAAGGACGTGAATCTATGAATGATTCTTTATTTTCTTTGCTAGCTGCAGTATATACATTATCTGTCTGAAGAGATATGTTAGATTGATAAAATAAAACTTTGCGAGTTTTAGCCATGATAATGTTTTATCAAAATTATTTCAGCTTGGTCATAAAGAAAGAGTGAGAGCTGACAATAAACGTAAGACTCTATCGATAGTCATTGCTAACGTTTGTTCACGTTCATTTGTTTATTTATTTTATTATTAGAGATACTCTGTGACAATTTTTTATTTTCAGTACAAGTAAAAGACAGAGGCCCATCTCAGCTGACTTGTGAGTGGAAACCGCAACGTATTTCACGGTCGCCCAGCCTCTCTCTCTCTCTCTCTCTCTCTCTCTCTCTCTCTCTCTCTCTCTCTCTCTCTCTCTCTCTCTCTCTCTCTCTCTCTCTCTCCTACCTTTCACTCGACTCTGAGCCTGACAGAGGCTCCGTTCAATGCTAAAAGAACGTTGCTGTCTTTGATTTTTTTTGTGTGTGTTTTTTTTCCAGCGACGCTAGGCGATAATTGTGCCTACATTTTATTGCAGTCAATAGATTGTTGCATGCTGTTATTGCATAAATACTGATAAGACATCGGTAGTACCGCCATTTGCATAAATATTTTTGCCACATGTCGCAACTGTTTAGAGGATAGATAGAACTCCCATTGACAAATTGTGGAGCCAGCAAGTTGCCACTTATGCTATATATATATACATTGATTATGACAGCAGGAATTTGAATATTAAAGGAGACTGTGTTAGAATAAGCATCACTATGAAATATAAGTATAGAACTCTGTTCTTACTTCTGAATATCAGTCTCCATTGTATATATATTGATATTTTTGATTTAGTATATTTATTTTTATTGTTTATTATTCTTATTTTTAGATCATGATTATTAGTAACGTTATTATGTTGACTGATATCGTTGCTATCTCTCAATGGCCTGTTGCTAATTATTATTTTTGAAAGGAAATCAACAGTAACTTGATGATTTGTATCTTTTATCTGAATTCATACTTGATGTTACTGTAGCCACCGCTAATAAGAATGTTTCTTTAGTGGCTTTTCTCAGCATTTAATGATTATTCTTTTTGACATTTATAGTAGAGTAATGCTATGTAGCAGTTGCTAAGTCCTAAGTATCTTGGAATAATAATCTAGTTGTGTAGACACATACCTTCCATTACCACCCTATTCCTAGGCAGCCCCGACCTGCAAGTTCTAAAAGTCTTTAGATTTTGTCCGTCAGACAAGTCCCTAGTGCCCATTGAATAGAGATTGCAATCACTTGCAGTTGCAGGGGAGGCAAAGTATAGCCTCGATTACCAACGTATGGCCATTGTTGGTACCCTGAAGTCATAGGGAACCTTTCTTACAACTGTAGTAGTGACAGAGGTTCAAATTTTCATCCCGAGATCTGCTTCGAAGGTACGTGTGAGGGCCGTACAGGAAGAGAATCGCTGTGACGTTGTAGGTCTCCTGCGTGGTGGTCTTAGTCAAGATTGGCCGAGGGCGGGACGAGGAAGCCGGGCTGGAAGGATTAGCGGGATGGGCCCAGTCCTTGTCCTTTTTGTTTTGCCTAACCGAGTAACGGAGATATGGCAACAAACCTGGGCCTGCAGCAAGGACGGCGGGGGAGTGAAAACAAAAGAATCCCCGAGGGAAACCGTGGAATCGCACCTAGCAAGAATTCATGAGCAAGGGACAGAGAAAACGAAAGTCGTCCTGGACAGAGAAAGTAAAAGTCGTCCTAGACAGAGAAAACGAAAGTCGTCCTAGACAGAGAAATTAAAAGTCGTCCTAGACAGAGAAAACGAAAGTCGTCCTGGACAGAGAAAGTAAAAGTCGTCCTAGACAGAGAAAACGAAAGTCGTCCTAGACAGAGAAAGTAAAAGTCGTCCTAGACAGAGAAAACGAAAGTCGTCCTAGACAGAGAAATTAAAAGTCGTCCTAGACAGAGAAAACGAAAGTCGTCCTAGACAGAGAAATTAAAAGTCGTCCTAGACAGAGAAAACGAAAGTCGTCCTAGACAGAGAAATTAAAAGTCGTCCTAGACAGAGAAAACGAAAGTCGTCCTGGACAGAGAAAGTAAAAGTCGTCCTAGACAGAGAAAACGAAAGTCGTCCTAGACAGAGAAATTAAAAGTCGTCCTATCCATTGGTCTCTGAATAGTAATATAATATGAAAGTAACACATGTTTTGTTTCAGGAGTAGTTTTTAAGGCTTAATTTTAAGACAAATCAATGCCTCTAATAATGATAGGAATAGAATTTATGAAGGTAAGGTCTCTTATAGAAATTACTGTTGATGTTATAGTCTATTGCATTTTACATGTTTATACATGCTAATACTCTACTTAATTGTTTTCTAATGTTCTAAATGAATCATAATTCTACTGTAATTAACTCAATTTTGTCTTTTAAAGAAACGAGAGAAGTAGATGAATTAATGTTTTGATTTAAGCTGACTTTTTGATCTTAATTAATGTTTAATATTAGTTTCACACTGGAATTATGTTGTTTAAATATAAGAAAATGTTTGTATTACAGATTTCCAACAAGGAAATAGACCCTGCATGCTCTAGTTGTCTGTAAAAGTACTCTATATATGTTATGTTTGTGTAATTTGTATAGGAATTCTTAGAAAATAGCTTAAATAATTCGGCCCCATTTCTATTGTAAACTAATGTTAGCTAGGATATGTCCAAGAGCTCCCGGAAAATTAGCCCATGCTTCGACTGAAATAAGAGATATTTCAGTTTTGGTTGGGAGGGATGTCGTATGACTTCCGTCATGCTGAAGCCAGTCCGTCATGCTGAAGCCAGTCCGTCATGCTGAAGCCAGAATCTGAAACTTGTAACAAATCTTGAGGGGTAACGGTTGGTCGAGGCCACAGATATTTTATTACATGCCCTCACTTTTATTGAGTTTTGGGTGCCGACCATGTGTTCCCTTGGGACCACCAAGATTTATGGCTAGGCACCTGGAACTAACCGCTGGCGCCATGCACCCCCCCCAAGAGGCCTACAGGATAAGGGACCCTCGGTCCTCGAAAACACCACAAGTCGTGAAGAGAAACATGTGAGGCTAGAAGTCAAGGGTGAAATAGAATACTCTCCCAATTGTTTTCTGCGGTACAGCCAATGTTTGTAGAAAGTGTCAAGGAGATATATGACCGGACCCCTGAGACTTGGCATCCGACATGGAGTGCCTGAGGAGGGTGGGAAAGGCCAAGAAGTTAGCCATTTCCTAAACCGCAGGAAACATAAACTTATGTTTCGTACGCAGGTACATACCCTGGAGAGATGCCCAATGACTCCTCCCCGGAAGTAGGCGGGATTCCACTTTGAACCTGGCGTTGATTGGCTGGACGAGATCTCACTGGATTTCATTGGAGAATTGGATGTTAAGCCACGCCCTGCCCCTGGGGGTATTTCAAGAGCCACCCAGGGCAGAGACAGTTAGTTAGAACTTTGCCAGGGGCACGAATAGATCATAGATTGTGATAGTCATAGGGTGGGGGCATTGAGGCGTCGAAGTTGTGTTGTACTCTAGAATAAATATAAGCAAAGGATTCACTGCGTGTCCATTCTTACCTTGTACCCGTCTGGTACTAATAATTATAAGTATATATACGTAGGAGGAAAATCCCTACGTCAATATATATATATATATATATATATATTTTTTTTTTTTTTATTCTGCTACTGGGTAAATGACTTATAGAAACGGTGTTATAATTGTCTATATGATCTAGAGCAGAACGCCCCTACGCTCACAAGCATCACCATCAGCATCAGATCGTCACGTGAGCTATAATTGGGTAATAGATATACTACTCAGCATCACTATAAATCATAGCTGAACCTTATTACACCATACCGTGGAGCTCTCAATCTCAATTTTATTTTATATAAAAAATATTTTTTTTTTCTTGTGTGTGTGTGTGTATTTCTTATATTCTGAAGGGGCGTTTCATATCGTATTTCGAGCAGATATAATGTTAGATAATTTAGATACCTTTTTATTGTACTCATCATGATGATAATGATGATGATGATGATGATTATTATTACTATTATTATTATTATTATTATTATTATTATTATTATTATTATTATTATTATTATTATTATTATTATTATTATTATTATTATTATTATTATTATTATTATTATTATCATTATTATTATTGCTGATGATGAAGATGCTGATGACGATGATGATTATTATTATCATTAAATATATATAACATATATTATTATTATTATTATTATTATTATTATTATTATTATTATTATTATTATTATTATTATTATTATTATTGCAGTCGTTATTTCGTTGGATTTTCAGCTAATCACTGTTGATATATATTCAGTACAGGCACTGTCACTTTTCATATATATATATGTATATATATATATATATATATATATATATATATATATATATATATATATATATATATATATATATATATATATATATATATATATATATATATATATATATATATATATATATATATATATATATATATATATATATATATATATATATATATATATATATATATATATATATATATATATATATATATATAATCTATCTACCTTGGCTGTCTCCCCCAATTGGGGGGTAGCCGACATAAAAAAAACAATAAGGGGATTACTTTGCTCTATGGGCAATGACGAGGGAGCTAGTGACTGTTCAGATGGCACTGTTGGAGTGCCACAGCCCCTCCCTGCTCTTCCACAACCTTTGTCACTTCATAACTGCCAACTCCACTACTGCCCCTACCACAGGGCTACCTCTGCAAGATGCAGCCCCATGGTAACTTGTCGCATGACTGAAGTCTTGCTGAAGTCACATGAAAGCCTGCTGAAGCCAGGATCTGAAACTGTAACAAGTCCTCAAGAGAAACATGAGAGGTTGGAGATCAAGGGTGAAATTGAATACTCTTCCAATTGGTTTTCTGGGTGCGGTCAATGTTTTTAGAAGGTGTCAACGAGATATATGGCTGGATCCATGGGACTTAGCATGTGGCGTCAAGTGCCTCAAGAGGATGGGAAAGGCCAAGAAGTGGGCCATGCCCAAAACCACAAGAAACACAAGCATTTTGACCGTATATGCCCTGGAGAGATACCCAATAGCCATGGGATGATTTAGAACTCTTGTGTTCAATAGGCCTGCTGAAATAGCCCCTCCCCCAAAAGGCGGGACCTCTCTTTGAACCTGAAGTCTATTGGCAGAAATGGATTTAGCAACATGCCCTGCCCTTTGGGTACTTCAAGAATACCCGAGGCAGTCAGAAAGAGAGAGCTTTTGTTAGGATTTTACCAGAGGCAAGAATAGATAATAGATTTGGTAATCATAGGGTGGGGGCATTGAGGCGTCGTATATTTTGTACTTTAAAACAAATTTAAGTTGAAGGAACCACCGCTTGTCCATTCTTACCTTGTACCCTTCTGGTACTAATAGTAACATAGTGATTAAGTCCCTACGACAAACTGAAGATGCCTATCAGAGGTGCATCACAATTGCTCGCCACTCATTCCTATTCCTAGCATGCTCACTTGCTTCCCACACATCCATCCTCCTATCATTCAGGGCTCTCCTTACTCCATCCATCCATCCAAACCTAGGCCTCCCTCTAGCATTTCTCCCATCAACTCTCGCATTCATCACCTTTTTCAGCAGTCTGTTATCATCCATCCTTTCCACATGGCCAAACCATCTCAGACCATTCATATCTACTCTGCAAATTCTCTCTTCACACCCGTTCTTGCTCTCACCCTTCATTCCTAACCCTATCCAACCGATATACACCAGTCATACTCCTCAGGCATTTCATCTCAAACACATTTAGTTTCCGTCTCTCACTTACTTCCATACCCCATAATTCTGATCCATACAGTTGGCACAACCACTTCCTCATACAAAATTTTCTTAGCATTCATTTCCAACCCTCTATTTTTCAACACTCTTTTCAACGCACCCAACATTTTACATCCTTCATTCACTCTGTGACACATATCTGCTTCCACTCCACCATTTGCAGCTATAACCGAGCCTAAATACTTAAACTGATTAACCTCCTCAAGTGTCTCTCCATTCAACATAGCATTCAATCCAGCACCATCCTCATTTCTTGTACACCTCATAACCTTACTCTTTCCCACATTCACTCACAACTTCCTTCTCTCACACACCATTCCAAATTCCCATACTCACTGGAAACCAATCACTCACTTCATTCCCTACCCTAACACAAGCTCTATTGCCCTCATACAATCTCTTCATTGCATGCAACAGTTTACCATCAATTCTATATAACCTCAAAACATACTGTGTGTGACTGGCACTGTTTACAATTTGTGAGCTCTCCAAAATTTAGGAATAAACAAGAGACCGTGACCTGCTACAGACGTTAAATCACCCAAGCAAGGTATCTAAGACCACAGTGACTCTCTAGAGGGTTTTGCAGGAGTTGTGAGTGGTGCTGAACTTGTTTTTTTTGAAGTGAAATATTTGAAAGATTTGAATCCCTACTATACATCCCCTCTTGACCCGTTGGCTGACTTCTGCGCATGCGCACTGGTGTTGTGACATCACTGAGCTTCTACCGTGGCTCTGCTTAACAACAATGGATCCAACTGTTATTACCAAACTATTTGAATCTCAAGAAAATGCATATAAGAATGCTATGGAGGTAATGGTGAAACAGCTTAGTGACAGGATAAAATCACTCGAATCCACAGATTCCGACCTGACGACAAGCCTGGAGTTTAGCCAGAGAGAAATTGATGACCTCAAATCGACTATTAAAATTCATGAGAAAGAAACAATCGATAATCTATCTCAACAAATAAATTCTGCAAATCAACAAATAACCACCTTAGAAGAACGCCTGAATTACCAAGAAGACTCTTCCAGAAGAAACAACATCTGATTAAGCGGTGTAGAGGAGAGACGCGATGGGGAGAGCTGGGAGCATACAACGACGATGGTATCAGCCCTGATAGTCGATAAATTACAGCTAGAAGGCATGACGTTGGAGAGGGCTCACAGGGTGAGACCACTTCGTGATGACAAACCTCGCACCATAGTGGCTCGGTTCTCCCACTACTGTGACAGAGAGACGGTCATGCGAAATGCCAAAAAGTTGAAAGGCACCAAGATCTACCTTAATGATAACCTGTGTGCTGCATCACAGGCAATAAATCTGCACAGATGCCACAACTAAAAAAGGCTAGATCAGAAGGGAAACCAGCCTACTTTAAACATACGAAGCTCATCGTGAAGGAACGATACAACACCGAGTGTGGTTGGTGCTGTGGGTGGCGTGCATGAGGAGTTGACCAGGATTTTTGGTGCGGGGGTGGGGTGCGCGGGAGTGGGAGGGCGGGAGAGTGATATGTCATCACCTGCACCCCCTCCTGCCGTGTCTCCCGCCACGGGAGCTATAAAACGCTCTCACACTAAGCCAATTAATGGCCGGAAGAACCTGGTAAGATATAGTAGAAGTAAATGGTAGCTTGTAAGTCAGTAATGTAAAAGTAGTATAATTTATTTCTTCACCATGGCTGTAAATAGATACCTCCCATACTATTCCATTAGTGATGATGAACTTATAAGGCTAAAAAACAACGACAAAGTACTTCCCAATTATTTATGTATCAATGAGCTTGATAAGATGATATTTAACCCACTTGATCTTGAAAATTAAATAGATTTGTTTTTGAATAATATGAGAAATGCAACCAACACTTTTTCAATTCATATATACTTAAATGAACTGTATTCAAATTTAAATAAATCTAATGCATTTTCGGTTTTGTGCATGAACATTAGAAGTCTTGCAAATAATCTTCAAATATTTGTTGATCAATGTTTAACAGAAAATAATATATGTGATGTAATGTTTTTTTCGGAGACTAGGCTGGATAATGATATTGAATCATTGTATAATATAACAGGGTACAATATGTTCACTCAGAACAGAGACAGGAAAGGTGGAGGTGTATTTATGTATGTAGCTAATAAGTATAGCTCGAGTGTAATAAAGGAGTGCAGTTTGATGGAACGATTCATTGAATGTGTTAGTGTGCAGGTACATAACGGTAAGGAAAATTGCTTCTTTGCATCTGTATATAGACCACCAAAGGGTAACATGCCTGAATTCTTTGAAGCTTTACTGAAAGTATTTGATTTTGCAGCAAGAAAAAAGTACAAAACTATTTATTTATTCGGTGATTGGAACTTAGATTTGTTTAAAATAAATGATCAAAGAGTAACTGATTTTATAAACTTAATGTATTCACGTGGCTGCTTTCCAATAACTACTAAACCTACGAGAGTAACTGAAAATAGTGCATCTCTAATCGATCATATCTGGACCACATATCTTGAAGACAACATAAATAATTACATAGTCTACACCGACATAACAGATCATTTCGCAGTATACTCCCAGTTTATAAAAGAAGAACATAAATTTGATGCATATGTAGAAAAAAGACATTACTCTGATGATAACATAGCTAAATTTACTAGAGATATATCACATGAAAAATGGCAACATATCATTGACCTAAATAATACAAATGAAGCTTTTAATAAATTTCAGTGTACATTTTGAGATAAATTTCTAGACTGCTTTCCTCTAACAAAATCGACTGTAAATAATAAAAACAACAGATGCCCACACATAACTGCAGGATTAAAAAATAGTATCAAAGAAAAACACCGATTAGAAAGGCTTGCATTAAAATGGCCTTTGTATTTTGGAACCAGATATAATGCTTACAGGAACAAATTAGTAACACTACTCCGAGCTGCAAAAAATATATATTTTCAGAATAAGCTTAAGAAGGAACAAGGAAACAGCAAGTCCACCTGGAATACAACAAACAGCCTAATGGGACAAAAGCAAATTAATCATTCAAAGGAAATCAAATTAAAAAATGATAATGACCACACTGCTAATATCTTTAATAATCATTTCTTAACTATAGCACAACCAACACAGGAACAACAAAATGTGCAACAAAACTCACATCGACAGTTTCTTAATAATCCACCAGACTTTTCGTTTTACTTGTATCCTGTAACAAGGGAGGAAGTCACTAAATATATAAAACCTTAAAACCAAATAAAGCGTTGGGATATGATGAAATTCCATCAAAACTACTCCAGGTCACTGCCCATTACATTGGTACCCCACTTACCCACATAATCAATCTATGTTTTCAGCAAGGATGTTTTCCAGACAAACTAAAAAGTGCTAAAGTAATACCTACATTTAAGTCAGGCACTGTAGATGATGAAAATAACTATAGACCTATATCTATCTTACCATCTTTAGGTAAAGTGTTTGAAAAAGCGATTGTTCACAGACTTAAAGAATTCCTTGAAAAGTTCGACCTATTATCCGAAAATCAATACGGATTCCGTAATAATAAGACCACTGCAAAAGCAATAATGAACTTTACAAGTGATGTTTATCAAAATTTGGAAAATAAAAACTTTGTTGCAGGGGTTTTCCTAGACTTGTCCAAAGCATTTGACTCATTAGACCATGATATACTAATAGAAAAACTAACTTGTGTGGGTACTAGGGGAACACCATTACAATTAATTAAGAGCTACTTGAAAAATAGAAAACAAGCCGTATATTGTAATGGGAAAGCATCTCTGTTGCAAACTATTGAGAGGGGAGTACCACAGGGATCAATACTGCGCCCATTGTTATTTTTAGTCTATATAAATGATATTTCCAATGCCAGTAATAAATTCAAATATATTCTTTATGCAGATGACACCAACCTTCTCTTGCATGATAATAACCTTGACCACCTGCATTCTGTTTTAAATACTGAACTAGAAAAAATTAACAACTGGGTCTCTGTTAATAAATTAAAGCTAAATGTTTCCAAAACTGACTATATCTTATTTCAAAATAGATCTGTAGTACACAATATTGGCCAAGTTAATATGAATGGGTATGAAGTTAAAAGAGTTGCTTGTAAGAAATTTTTGGGAGTAATTATTGATAAAAAAATAAGTTGGAAATATCATATTCAATCTGTCTGCTCAAAACTGTCCAAGACGTGTGGAATTTTGTATAAAATTCGCCATAACCTAACAAATGAGGCCTTAAAAAGCATATACTATTCCCTGTGTTATCCATCTGGGGTTGTACTTGGCCGTCAATTGTAAGGGATGTATTTGTAACTCAGAAAAGACTGATCAGAACTATTACATATAGTGGAAAATATGACTCAACTTTCTCTTTGGTCAAGGAGCTAAACTTGCTTAAATTTAATGACTTGATACAATATTTCTGTCTTATTATTATACATAGTGATGTTAATGATAACAGAAAATTATTTAGATTTATTCAACACAACCATGGAACCAGAGGTAACAATGTAAATTTGATATGTCCACAGCCGAGAACAACCTTGTACAAATTTTCTAATCACTGTTTTGGCCCAAAATGTTGGAATGCATTACCAGAAGATTTAAAAAACAATAACTGGCACAACTTTATTTAAAAAGAAACTCAAACCGCATTTATTTACTAGGCAAAATCAAATTGCTTTTGATTAATAATTAATACAGTATTGGTGTATCATTATGTCCAGGTTAAGGTCAGGCTACTGTTTTGTTTTATTACATGATAAGTATGAGATTGCTATATTGGAGCTTTTGTTAGCTATTGCCGTCATACTTTAAATTATGTGAAATGTATATCCAAAAATGCAAAATACACATCCTTACCCTTTGCTAAATATTTCTCACATAACTGCCTAACTAGGCAGTTTTATATATATATATATATATATATATATATATATATATATATATATATATATATATATATATATATATATATATTATATATATATATATATATATATATATATATATATATATATATATATATATATATATATATATATATATATATATATATATATATATATATATATATATATATAGAGAGAGAGAGAGAGAGAGAGAGAGAGAGAGAGGTAAATAGATATATGTCACATATATCAACATCGATCAAACACACGATTGTTTCTCGAAAAAAAAAATATAAAGTTTCTCTGAAGTGGAAGATCATTGTATTTAATTGTATTTATAGATTATATCTCAAATTCAGAGATTTCTAATCTAAATCATACGACCATTTTTTTTTCTTTTTGCTCAATCTGTTGAAAAGAACCGATTACAAATAAAAATCATCTTTACCAGATGCGGTGTTGAATAATTATATTCTGTATTTTATTTTGATCTTCTATTATTATATTCTCTTTTAAAATAAAATAAATCATTACATAATTCTATAAAGTTTTTAAAATAATTATAAAACAAAATAAATTCCATATAATTTGAGAAGTATCAACCAAATGCCTTTGTTTACAAATTGTGGCAGCTGTCCAGCAGAAATTCTTCAATAAATATCGCTTGTCATCTGTTTAACCATGGCACCAGAAAAGGTATTCATGATTTAAATGCGTAATTCAGTATCCAAATATTATTTTTATTCGGTATGACCAAGAAGGAACATCTTTGATGTTTCTTTAATTTCACCTGTAAATGACATGAAAATATTTGGACATGTTTGAGCGGGAAAAGTGTTACCGTTATGAAATAACGTATTTTGAAATACTCATAATTGATATAAATACCTAATAATTTCCCTCGTGGATGAATATTAGCATTAATACTTCAAGTTTTTGTTTTATTTGCATCATCAAAGTGTGGCTATCTTCGTTTTATTGAGGAAATTATGTATCCAGGCGCGGGTGGGGATGGAAGGGTGTGTTGTCAAATTCCGTCTTTGTTTCGTAGTATTATTTCTTTTCGTTTTTAGTTGATCTAACTTCATGCTTGTTCAGTAGAATTATTTGTGATTTTGGAAGTTTTACCTTTTTGTATTTTATAGCCTTTTCTGATGTATTTTGTGTAATTCGATTAAATATGTTTAAGTCCCATATGATGCATTTCAACCCAGGCTCGTTCAAATCATAACTTATACGATATAGTTGCACTCTATTTCTGAAAAAAAAAATAAAGCGGATTTTTTTTTATTACACCCGTCTCATCCACAAAAAGTTTATGCTGTTCAAGTAGTTCTTGGAATGTTAATTTATTTTTTATTCGAACGAATCACACCATCAAAATCGTTGTATATTATTCGTTATTAGGTTAGCCGTAGCTAAGGTTTGGCATAGTTAAGTTGTAAATAATTTCCGATGGTATTGAAGGTCTTATTTTCAGTATACATCCATAGATTGAAACCGATTTCACATTTGTGGAAGACGGGTGAAGTTGTAAAAATTTACCAGAAAATCTTATAAAATATATTATACGGTCACTTACACCTTAGGTATAAATATTTTGATGTGCATTAAACAGGTTAGGTCAACAATATGGTAATTGATATTTATTTTCAGTGTTTTGTACTTCCATATTAGACGTTTAGTGGAATAAAGTACTCATTTACCTTCTCTTCATCAGTGATCTACAATCCCCATCTTCCTCTCTTCTTCATGCCTTTGCCGATGATTCTACCCTTCACTTTTCTTCTGCCTTTTCTTCACAACCTTCTTCAGTTACTCGTAATCAATCTCGTATCACTCTTTCTTCTTCTCTTAACTCCGAGTTGCAGGAAGTATCTGAGTGGGGCACTCAAAATTTAGTTAAATTCAATGCCTCCAAGACACAGTTTCTGGCTATCTTTTTATAATCTTCTCCTGATAACCCTATTGTCTTCGAAACTAACGAAATTTACCCTCTTAATTCTACAAACATATTAGGAATCCATATAGCCTCTAACTTGTCTTGGAGGAATCATATACTCCAAATTTCTAAATCTTCATCCAGTAAGTTGGGGGTTTTGTTTCATTTTCATCATTACTTTTCCTCTTTGCAGTTACTTAAAATTTAGAAAGGTCTTATCTGTCCCTGCTTAGAATACTACTCACACATCTGGGGTGCTTCTTCTTATACTTATCTTATTGATAGGGTTGAATCTAAGGCACTCAGACTCATTAATGATCCGTCTCTTCTAATCTGGATTCTCTCTCTTTGCCGTAAGGTATCTTCCCTTTCTCTTTTCTATCGCTACTACTTCTATTGCTGCTCTGATGAGTAGGCGAGTTGCATTCCTCCCCCACTGCCGAGGCCGCGTAACACTCGCCAAGCAGCCTCATCTCACAGGTAGCGAGTGGAGATTTGTAGCTCGCGGATTGGTCGGTGCAGCGACTGATTCTTCCTATCTACCTCCAGACTCTGGAACTCTCTTCCTCCTTCGATCTTCCTTAATTCTTATGACCTTTCATCCTTCAAAAAGCAGAGCTATCGTCATTTCAGAGCCTAGTCCTCCATATCTCTGGGTCCTCTATACTTTGACTTTTTTCTATCTCTCGTTTTCCTTTTTGTGACATTACCTCATCTTTGCCTGGTCCTTAACCTTTTTCTTTTCCTTCGTCTTGGTATTTTCTCATGCCTGGGCCTTTATTGATAGGGGCAGTTTCTGCCTGTCCCGGTGTCACATAACAAAAAAAAAAGGTTTGGTTAGCTTAGCAATAGCTTATCTGACTCCCATTTTAAATGCGAGTTGGTAGTTTGAATTATTTTCAGAGTGGATTGTTGAAATAATTTTTTTTGTAAAGTTACTATTAAAACAATTGTTTTATGATTTTTTTTTGTCTTATTTTTATTTGTTTTGGTTAGAAAGGTAAAACAGTTATTGCATTTGCAATGGAAGCATTTTGTTTTGCCTTCTGATGTTACCAGCTTGGTTATTAGCTTCTTAGTAACCCCAGTTAAAACTTTCAGAAACCTTACATTCGTTACTTTGGCTAAAGGAGGTTGCCATAGGTTAGAACCCAAGCCTTGAAAAATGAGCAAATTGCAAATTATAATTTCATGTCAACGCTCATAATAGGGAACTATATACAAAAATATGATGAGTGTTTACTTTTACACCCCAGTTAGCAAAATTATGTTATGTAATTAATAGGGCAAATTAGTACTTTCACATCTCCAGTGAGTGATATGAATATATAAATTACTTAAAACTTATTTTAAGCAACTAAGAAACATTTATTTCAAGTATGAACCCATATCTTAATTTTGGGTGAAGTAACTTAACGAAGCCTAACCCAAGCTTATAAGTTTCATAAGCTATTTTCCTAAGTAAAGATGTGAAATAAACATTTATCTAAATTAGGCTTGTTTAGATTCTTTCATCTTTAAGAAATGGGATCATAATTG
Source organism: Halocaridina rubra (assembly GCA_037179515.1). Lineage (NCBI taxonomy): Eukaryota > Metazoa > Arthropoda > Malacostraca > Decapoda > Atyidae > Halocaridina > Halocaridina rubra. The sequence goes on along the minus strand of JAXCGZ010022685.1, from coordinate 20,961 downwards.
ACATGAGTGGTTATTCATTGTTTTAGATATTATTTCCATATTTTATAATTTTATTTCATTTGAAGGTGTGAAAGTATATATTAACCAGTTTTTGAAAGAATTAGAATGAACTGACGAGGAAGTGATTAATAGATTACTCTGACCGATGCCAGTAGTGATCAAAACTGAATCCTCATGATGGTGACATGAAACTGATGATACCTTGGGCTTTGCTTTGGAAATTATCACTAACATTTTCTTGATTTTATTCACAATACAGAGCTTGCGTAGCCATCACCACGACTTTGTTTGCATGTAATGCAAAATGGATTTTATGTTGTCTTCCCTTGCTTTTAGCCACTAGGGTGACAATGTTTGGAAAAGAATATGTATGAAGAAAAATTTCATTTATTATGCTCTATGCTCTATATTATTAACGATTGATACTACTGTACCTTCATTAATATATGTAATATACCTTTATCTGATCAGTTTAATACTTTTAATAGAAGAGTTTCGCATGAAGAAAGAAGAAAAAAATACAAATGTAGTTTCATAGCATACACAGTATTACTGAATACGGTACTTAATAATTACTTTTTGTGTGTACATTTTTTCTCATTCTTTATTTTCATATCCCATATCGCAGGCAAGCGCCAGGTTTGCAGCATTTAAAAAATATTTTATAGGGACACATCAGGTATTATATTTGAACACCTGTAACTTAATGCATAAACTATTTATTGTCAAGTATAAGAAAATAATTACTCTAATACAAAAGCAACTCAGTGTACAGTAACAAAAGTATTGCATCACTCTTGTACAGTTTTATGGAGTCTCCGTTGTGTATTATGCATATGCTCTATATGTACTGTCAGATAGAGATTATTACCTTATATTATTCATTATAGATCTCATATATATATATATATATATATATATATATATATATATATATATATATATATATATATATATATATATATATATATATATATATATATATATATATATATATATATATATATATATATATATATATAGTAATATAAAATGCAAGCATATATGCATATAATACTGCAACAATTTCTTAGAAGTGGATGACCAGATAACCTTACCAATACCCTGAAAGTGCATCTGATAAATATTTTTATTATGGGAGTTGAGGGTTGAATTATTTTCTTTGAATGTGGTATAATTTATTTAACTAGATTAATTCCTTGACATGTTGCAGTCCTTGTCAATTGATATTAAATGTTCATTTATGATCAAGATTCTTTTAATCTCTTCACCAACAGACCGATCCTGAGAGTGAGACAGCAGTGAACACCAGTACTGTTTCTGAAGAGGGTGTGGGTGGTGTTTCATCTGACAGTGAACATGTAGAGAACGAACCTTATTTTGAACCTGTAGTTTCACTACCTGAGGTGAAAGTCGTTACAAATGAAGAGGAGGAGGAGGAAATGATCAAATTGTTAGTCCTTTATGATTTATGTTTGGCTAAAGAAAGTCGTGTTACACTGGTTTAAGTAATGCAAGATAATGGATTTTAATTTCTAATTTGTGTACTGAGCTCAATAAAGTATGTTTTGATGAATAGTATCAAGGGAAAGTTGTGGTTGTGTACACCTCGTCTTTGTTTTGAAAGATATCTTTTATATGTATTCCAGGAGATGTAAGCTCTTCAGATATAACACCACTGAAACACCAGCAGAATGGAAAGAACGTGGAACTGGCGATGTGAAAATTTTGAAGCACCTCAAGAAAAAAACGGTTAGTACTTAATTATTGTACAGTATTTTAAATTAAGTATCTTAAGGTTTTTTCTCTTGATTATTATTATTATTTTTTTTTTTTTTTTTTTTTTTTTTAACTTCCTAGGCCTTCCTTGTTTGTTTAATTTCTTATTTTTAGCTATTTTCTTATGCATTTTTAATGATCATATTGAGTCAGTTTTACGACTGAACTGTATACTTAGATCATTGTTGGACTAAATAGGGTTCCCTTAGCTTTTAAACTTTTAGCAGGAGTGAAGAACAGTCGATAATCGGATAGACATTTCTGACGTAGTCTTACCGTGTTAATATATCAGTCGAGTGCGATATTCAGTGATGTATATAAACATATCAGAGGGATGCTATTTAGATTTTATTATTGGATTTTACAAGTACATTGAGTAAACTGCCTTAGCATAATGCATGTAATAACAACTGTTGTAGAGATTATACCAAAATTAAGTAACCAATTATTGTAATTGTAAGAATGAGAGGATTCTGACTTCGTTCCTTGGGTTACCTTTGTCATCTCAGCTTATTATACCGTATTGTTTTTCTGGAAAATTTTATTATAGATACAGGGGGTCCCCGTTATTCGTTGCCCTGCTTTTCGTTGTCAACATATTGAGGTAACGACAAAAACTCCCCTGCTGTTTCATTTTTTCGTCAGTAGATGGCACTAATGGCATATGATGTCACAAATTCAGAGAGATGAAAAATTTTGGGCTATCATCTCCTCAATGTATCACAATAATAATAGTAATAATAATAATGATAAAAGAGAAAGAGAGAGATGAAAAAAGCTTACGGTAATGTCTTCTTTGTTTTTAATAATAATAATAAATATAATAATAATATTGCGTATCATACGAGAGAAAAATAGAGATGAAAAAGCACTTTGCCTGATGACTATAATTATGATAAAAATAATAATAAACATAACAACAATAATTGTAATAATGATAATAAGTATGATACGAGAACAAGAGAGATGAAAAGTACATAAGCTAATGTCTTATTTGGTTTTGATAATAATGATGATAATAACAACAATAATAATAATGATTGCAATAATAATTGTAATAATATGTATGATAGCGAGAGATGAAAAGTGCTTATGCTAATGTGTTATTTGTATTTAATAATGATAATAATAACAACAACAGTAATGATAATAGTAATAATAATAATAATAGTAATAATGATAATAATAACATCATCTAAATTGCTAAAACACCTAAAACATGTCAGTCAGCAAAGACGGTACATATACACTGAGCTCCTGCTTTTCTCGCAGTATGTGGTGTATTGGACACTACCGCTGGTAGGAGCCTGAGTCTCTCTCTCTCTCTCTCAAGTATTATTATTGTAGTGAAAATTACTTAAATTTTAAGATATTATTGCTGCTTGATAATGCCAGTTTCTATCCTCCTCCATCACTTATCTACTCCTTTCCCCCGGTTATGTCTGCTGCCTTGCTGTTGTCAGGTACATTGTGTTACATTTTATCCTTTAATTATTATTTCATTTAATTTTCGTTTTCTTTTGTTTTGCTGTTGTTTCCAATTTATATTTACGTATGTTTATATACAGTATATCTTTAATTTCATAGTGGTTTGTAATCAAAAGCAATACTTAGATGTAGATGGTTGGTCCCAATCAGTCCCTATTAACAATGATTCTAATGGGAAAAATGGTTTCGTTGTTAAAAGTAAACTTAGGAAAACTATATAACAAGTAGTGACAAATCTTCATGGAAGTAAATTTTTACTCATACTAAAATGAAATCTGATTTATATACAATGACTGCTCATGGTAAAAGAACAGTTATGGGTGTCAGGATGGTAGAGAAAAGAAAGAGCCAGTGAAAAGTTAGACCTAATTATTATATATAGAATGTTAAAGCAGACTTAACAGATTTTAGGAGAGTACCCCAGTGAAAAGATTTTTTTTATTGAGGTTATTTTTTTTTTAGTAGAATTGCAGTATATAGCCAAGTAAATTTCATATTCAGAATCATAGATTGGAGATTTTTTTATTATATATAATGGAAAGCATGATTAAGTCCTTCGTAGTCGCCGTGGCTCAGTCGGTAGCATCTCCGACTCTGAGGCATCAGGTCGAGGGTTCGCGCCCCATCACGGTCTGAGGTTAGCAAAGGCATGCACTCAGCGTAAGAATTACATTTGCCAAAACAAGTCCTTCGCAAGAAGGCAACCGTCCTAGCCCTTGGTTGATAAGGGAGTCCGTGACGTAAAACCGGAACAATGATTAAGTCCTTCATCTCTTGTAAACTTAAGACTGGTAAATTTCTTTTCAGCCTTGAACTTGTAAGCACGATTTAAAGAAAAGTGCTGTTCATGGTTATAGCTATAGCCAAGTTGAACTACATCGATGAATAGATATTTGAATAGATGACTACATTAAGATTTGGATACACATACTTGAAATGGAAATTATTACGTTTCGTATTTTTGTACATGATACGTAAATAATGAAACTTTTTTTTTTACAGATTCGGGTGCTTATGAGACAAGACAAAACCCTCAAAATCCGAGCAAATCATTATATCACGCCCTACATGGATCTCAAGCCAAATTGTGGTAGTGATAGAGCATGGGTATGGTCTGTACCTGCAGACTTTGCAGATGAAGAACCCAAACAGGAACTCTTTGCTGTCAGATTTGCTAATGCTGAAAGTAAGAATTTTTGAACCATGGTTTATCTGTTTACAAAAGCCATAATCCCTCTTTGTAAGGGGGATGGCTGATTCAAGGCAAAAATCATGTAATCTTTGTGGGAGGAATATACAAAGGAGGGGACCCGGTTTTGTATTTTTTTGAGCAGGAAAAGCTCGGTCATCCAAGAGGAAAAAAAATGGCATCAGTTGCAACAAATGGTATACTGCAAGCTGACTAAGCATTGGTGATATTCACAGATATTGGATGATGAGGCTAGAGTAATCTAGGTATTCCTGGTGCCTTGTATTAAATATTGCTAAGGCTTGGGTTTAGCCATCTTTTTTTTAATGGTGTGGAGAAACGCAAAAGCAAAGTCTGTCCCAATGGGTGGGACCCTTGACGGACTGGACTGTGCCGGTTGTTTTTGTTCTTGTTAATTGAATCACGAGTTTTGTGATTTCCAAGTGTTTCATGCCATAAAACGGCTGTGTTCATACCTGACATATACCGCAGGAAGAAAATGCAGATGCATTACCTACATGTCAAAAGAGACAATTGAAAGGGATTTTGTCTTTGATATGGAAAGAGAAAGCCTGACCCGTATATCCAGAGTTTGTAGAAATTGACAGAAAGTTTTGAGGAGCTGGGTACTGGCAGTTCACCTCTGATTTTTTTTTTTTTTTCTAAGAAAAACAGCCGAGAGTGCTGTTTTATGCATAGGAGAGAAACAAGGGTTAGCCCTTGACTTGAAAAGTGAAAGGGATACTTAGGTGTCAGATATTCAGGTGGACAAATTATTTTGTGCAATTTTTATGACTTATTTCCCCACTATGCTTTGCAGATGCACGACTTTTCAAGGAGAAATTTGATGAAGCTCGAGGTATTGCAACAGTTGCAGAAGTCAAAGGAAGTCTGGAAGAAGGAGACACACCAGCATCGTCTACATCATCTTCCTCAGCAGCTACACCGAGCAGAGATGATAATACCACTTGTGCTGAAAAAGCTACTGAGGATGTGGTTAAGGACTTGGAGAAAATGACCGTGAAAGCTGATGAAGTTGATGAAAGTTAAGATTATGGAATAAATGAGTAGTAATGGATGATGAAGATTATTGTAATCTGCATTTGTTTATTTAGATGATATTGGTTGAGTTTTACATATTCATCATGTCATATCACATTGAACCCTTACATAAAAGGTAATCATATTTTTTAGTTTTCCATTCCACTGTAAAAAGATATCTTCAGCGTTGATATCCAGTCCTCTAGTTATGTTACTGAATATATCTACAATTTTCCATTACTCCTCCGACTTAGCTTTGATCTTGTATGTACATGGACTCTACTATTGTCAAGTTTTAATATGGTTCTGGATATTTGATAAATGCAGATCACACTTGTTTTATAATAGTCTTTGCTATCTGTCTCTTCCACAAATACATTTTCATGGTTCCAGTTGTGTGTTTGCAACTAACTCCAGCTTTTCCTGTACACGGTATTACTGGTATTTCTGGCAGCATCATTATGCATCCATACTGGTTTCCAGTAAACTGTGTGGACAAATAAAGGCCATTTGCAACCAGTGGTCTTTGAATGCTGTCTCATCTGTTATATCTGTAATATTTTCTAGATTTTGTGTGAGAGCTACTCGTCTTCTCTGAACACCACATTGGCAGAATTTAAAAAGCCTCTTACATCACTGATCGAATTACTAGCAAGTGTGAATTACTTATTTGAATTCTGACTGTATACTTGATAGTTTATCATATTCTCTCCACTTTTATCATGATTGTTTTGTTTTTAGCTATATTACCGGGTATATTGTATCATATTTACATCTTTGTCATAGCTTAAGAAATATTCATGGCTTGTGTGTTAACTGAAAATCACATATACGTGTGTGAATGTATGCGTGAGCGTTTTACTTGTATCATTGAACTGATGTAGCCTGTGATCAATTTCTAGACGAAACTGTAGCCTTAGGAAAGAATTTTGTATCATCGTTCAGTATTAGAATAAATTATACGTAGTGTGCCTCGTAAATGAGTGAGTTAGAAATAGGTGTGGGTTTGAAGGAATTTTTATATCATTGGTAACCACAGACTTTTGACTTTGAGATAATGCCTAAAGAGTTGCTTTTGAAAATGCCAATTATGTTTTAATATTTTCACTTAATGTTAGCTATGTGAAAATTTCATTTATCATTGGCCTTTAAGTACTGTGACCAGAACATTCTTGGCTTGCTCAAAACCAATTTAACATTTTGCCTTATATGGTAAGATATTTAACATGCCTTCTGTGTTAAGCTATTGCTGATTAAGTCTGTAACTTTTTGGTATCTTATAGTCAAGACATCAATATTGGAGTGGCAGAGTATAATGAGATCATCAATGCAGTGGCTTCACAGCTTATAATATTATATGAGTATCACACGAGCAGAAAAGGAATTAATTTTTTTCATTTAAATGTACAGTATTTTACAAAAACTTTATTTTAATTTTAGTCACATCTAAAAAATACTTCAGTACATTGGGTCCTTAGAACAGATATTCTTTGTAATGTTTGCCATTCAAAATAATTTTGAATTTACATCCTAATATGACAGCATATGATCAAGTTGCTAAATATTTTTCATTTGAACTGTAATATTTTAACTGTAACATATCTTGCCTAAATTTCACAGCAAGACCATATCTATTAACCAAAAGATGTGTGCTGTGCATTCATATCAGTATTTTTCTTGTTTTGATGTACTGTATAAGTAACCGTAAGTATGAACTTTTTTACCAGTAATTTTGAGCTATTTTCTGTATTCTGTCTCTGTGTGTTATAAAAACTTTTGAGGTATTTTTTAAGGCAGAAGTTCACCGAATTTATTTCAGGGGTATAATCCTTGCCCATATTGTTTAATTTCATCTCTAGATGCCATCATAGAAATTTTAGTCTGTGCATAACGTTTATTTTCACATCAGGCATGTTGTTTTATCACTAAAGCATGCAGGGAGACATCAAGCATAACCAAAGCAATGAGGTAACATGACTAACGTACCTTGCATATCTTACCTTTTTAACAAGTTTCGTGTTGAAAGATATTGAGGGAGATGGGTATTACCAACTTTTAGGCAGCTCCAGTGATGTACTCTGAGCAGAAGGGTGGGACTTTCTTTTCTTATCCCAAGCTCCAGAAATGATAATTGAAAGCAAATATTGACTATCATCCACTGCTTCCACAAGTACAAGCTTAGTTTACCCTAGATCTGGACAAATTTCCCTAAATCCATATTGAGTACCCTAAACGTAATGAAATTCATTATTATTATCATTATTATTATTATTATTATTATTATTATTATTATCATTATGATTATATACTCAACGTAGATAACACTCTCATCATCCTTCTCTGATCACCCTAAATTAAGGTATTTTACCATAAAGTGGAAGCACTGCTATCATTAGGCCTCCAAGCGACCAGGTACCTCCTCCTCTTTCTGTTTCATGTGCAAGTAAAAGTATGTGTGCATACCACTAGTTTGAACAAACACTACATTAAGGAAAGATTATGTCTTACAGAATCCGCTTGATGAAAAGATTCGTCTTTATTCATTTGTAAATATTCTTTACACTATAGTTTATCATTAAAATTATTTTATGATTTTATTCATAATTATCTCATACTTCACCAAAGTGAATGCTTCAGTTCATTACGATTTACATGAATCTTTCTTTATTTTTATTCTTTTATTCAGTGTTTTGTTTTGTAATCTGTGTCACTCAGCAAATTTAATATTTTGCTTGGTATGGAAATGTTATGATAATGTAGGGAATATTAATGTTAATGTTATTTTTTGTATTTCAAAGTTAAGCATTGAGCTTCTTAAGAAATCCCTCTTGAAGAGTAAGAATTGTTGATCATATCCTGTTTACCCTGACAATTTTTAAATCAAAACATCTGCTAGTAATGTACACAAATGACTGTTATATGGATCAACGTAGGATATTCAGTGCTGAAGATATTTGGGAAGTGTTATACTTTTCAAGGAGTGTGCCTTCCTTTTGATGGTGTCTTTATACAATTGTCTTCTGATAAAACTCAAGTGGTCCATTTCTTGAATTTATAATGTGATTTGTAGGTCTGGAACACTATTTTCTGTATAAGCGACAGAAAATTGTGTTGTTTATCATTCCTGTGGTGCCACTTTGCAATTGATCATTTCCATATAAGTACGATTATCCTTTTCTGATACCAGTATTGCATGCTTTTTAAATGCTCAGTTGTCATATGTAGCTTTAGAGGTATTGTTACCTAAGTGTATCTTACAACAGGTGAGGATATATTTCCAAATGAATTTACTAAATTTGCATACCTTTATTGGCAGTTTGAAAGCATATCCAGCACGTATGAATATTGGTTTATGACTAAGTACTGTATTCTGTTGTCAAGAGAAATTCTTCGTTTGTGTAGAGGTAAACCAGAGACCAGTATGTTAACAGTACTCTTAAAGTTATGGTTCCGTATGTTAATAGTTTGGTGAAGAGGGGGAGCCCATCCCCTTCACTATACTACTATAATATATACTTAAAACTTTATACATATTGGTATAAAAGATATGTGTATACAAAATAAACGTTTTGGCTTATGCCAAGCAGATAAAGCTCTTATTTTTTCTTTTTTACATATGTTGTATTCATGTAAAAAAAAAAAACCTACATGACACATTAGTACTGTATTACACTTTAGGAAAAATTGTATAATCAAACTTGTTTTTTTGCACTGCACAAATTACGGAAGTACGGGTTAACTTCAGAATAATAGAGCATCGGTCATACATTCAAATCAGATGACAAGGTTATATTAAATTCTGTAATTTAGCCTCATGATTATTGAAAGAAACAATACATTATACTCTGGTGGTGCTAAGCTCAATGCTGTATCATTGAAAGATATATTGGAGGCTATGTTTAAATGCAATGAAAAGGGTGAAAAGATCTATAACATAGCTTGTGGTGTTGGCTTGAGTTGCATGACAATATCAACGATTGTCAGTATAGTGTCTTCATTTTCTTTCAACTTTCATCTCATTTCCATAAAGCTCATTGACATCACCTGTCAGGTTACCTTTTTGGTTTGTCGTTACATTAGTATCAGTTGAAATGCATACTGTATGGATATTTAAAAAATGAAAATTTTCATCTCAAACTAAGATATTGTGTTCACAATATTAAGGGTTTGCTTATTGGGTTAATAGAGGCTTTATATCGTTTATTAAGGGCATATTCAACCTAAACTTTTTTCTTTATCCAGGGGGTCCTTAGATTACGAGGGTCTTGACTTATGATGTATCGTGGTTACGATGCATCTGCCATAGATTATTTTGCATTTTTATTAATTTTTGGCCTGCATCATGTTTCCCAAGTGTAAAGCAGATGCTCCTGATGGTAGTGATTTGACGAAAAGGAAAGCCATCACCATGAAAGTGAAATTAGAGATAGTAAAACTCGGAAAAGGGAGAAACTACTACTGCATACTTTGTTTCATGTAGTAGTTAAAAAACATCTGATATGGTTGTAATTATTACACAAGGTTCTAGGCCCCATTGTTCTAGACATCCCCGTTGAAGAGAGTGATAGAGTCTTCTCCCAAAGACGAAGACCAGGAAGTTCCACTTCCAGAGGTGTCCAGTCATCTTTTTCCATAAAAGTGTCTTCAGCAAAATTTGTTCTGTACTTGCTATGCCTTGATGTTTTTCCAAGGCTTGACAATAATTGAATGGTGATGAAGAAATCTCTGGATATTTCTTATGTTGGTTCAGTATCAGTGTGGCACACCAAGTACAAAATACTTCCTTATTGGAAACATTTCTGGAGAAAAGCTATTTACTCTTTGGGAGAAGAATCCCTCACTCTCTTCAGCATGAATATCTAAAAGGGTTCTGGAAACTTGTGTAATAATTGCAGTCCTCTCTGGTGCTTAATCAACAAATATAGTACTGTACATACGAAACTTATGAACATATTAAAATTCATTAATACTGTATACTTTGTTTTAGTTATGTGTAAGTACTGTAGGTTTTTTTTTTTTTTTAACCTAAGCACAACTTACGAACAATTTCACTTATGAACGGACTTCTGGAACCTAACTCATTCGTAAGTTGGAGAGTGTCTGTCTATTATATGGGTAAATTGTACCATCGATCATTCCTCTTCATACATCATAACCATATTTTATACATTAATCTGTTTATGAACTATTTTAATTTTATTGTGAATGCCAATGGCCATGCCACAGTGGGTATGCTATTTTTTATCTAATCAATACTTTGATGGTTGTACTCCAGGGAGCACCAGATGCTGTTGGCATATAAGGAGACAGCTGTAGAGTAGTGGTAGAATGTTCAATTCAGGAGGTGACAGACCCACGTTGAAGCCTGCGGCAGGACATCCAGCCTTAATTCCCTTGCTTTAATCCATCTATATTCACCCCCAAAAATAAACAGTTATTGGGACACATGAAACTTAAAATAAATAGCGTCTGATCAACTTCGTTTTAGTGTTTTATCATGGTACACAACCAATTTTGAAGACTGTTTAAATTAGCGATTTTCAAAGAAAACCTAAATAAATCGCTGTTTTTTTTTCTAGTATATTTATTATGTCTGAGGGGCTGGGATGCAACAGCAGAATGTGAGCCTAAGGATTTAATAGGATAATGAAAGACAGACTGCAACTATCACAGTTTATTTTGAATTATATTCGCAGTTCCCACTCAGTTCCTTTGAGAGGTGGTATACCCTTAAAATTATTTACCCTTTTGGTATGTGCTCATGATTTTGCTTACCCCATAGATTAACCACAAAATGTATGACAGGTAAAAATGATATGCCCATTTACTTTTGGATGTCAAGACATTAATTTTTGTAATATGAAATAAGGAATAATATAACAATTCCGATAAAAATGGTAGACAAGAAAAATTGGTTACAATGGTCTCAAATTATCTTATGTTGACATATTCAGTAGGCTGCATCCACCTGTCTTGGATAGTGTTATACTGTCCTTTACCAGAGGTCCTCAGCTTATGATTCTAGTTATCATGTAATCCCTATTTCCAAATAATATTAGGCTAGGATATATAATTTGTTCATACTTTATGCTTGCATTTTTTCGCAAATATTTATGGTGGCCCTAACGAAAATGAAAATATTTTATTCTCACCATATATATATTATATATATATATATATATATATATATATATATATATATATATATATATATATATATATATATATATATATATATATATATATATATATATATATATATATATATATATATATATATATATATATATATATATATATATATATATATATAATTACAGTTCTTATTCCGTAAGTTGCCTTGCCGAAACGCCCAGAGACACTTAGAAGGCAACGTCCAATCGTAGTCTTTCCTAAAGGGCTCTCAGGGAGTGTATGTTGAGCTGTTGGTGTATGTAGTTGTATACCATGCAGTATTCCAACTCACAATACAGATGCTGCTGCTTCATGTCCAATTTACTCTCTTACATTCTCCCACACAGTGAATACGGCTTACTCCACAGTTATGCTGAATAATAACAGCAGTATTTTTTCATTATATAAGAACAGTATAATAATAATTAGTAATTATAAAGACAAATCCCACTACTTTAGATCATTTGTTTATTCTTAAAGTTTGTAAATACATGAGGGTGCATAACTTGTGAGCTCATATTTAAGAAAGTGAATTTGATATACAGCGTATTACTGTACCTGCACATACTGCACCAACAATATCAACTTGCCACCAGGCCATTAGATCCTGCTAGATCAAAGGATTGTAATTTACTATCAAACTTCGTTTTATTATAAAGATACATATGGAGTCTCCATTGTTAGTATTTGTGTTTACTGTTTTGAGTTGACATTGTTTTAAGAATGATACTATAAAGCACCCATGCTGCTTGACACTGAGGAGTAGAGAATATATGCTCTTTAGTGCCTAGAATCTGTCCTGAGTAGCATGGCGCCTAAGTCAAAACATTTGACATATATTCCTAAGCCAGACTAAAAGCAGCTTAAGGAGGAAATGCAGTTAACAAGGCATTCCACCAACAAATGTGAACATTACAGCTGCATCAACATAAAGGCAGTGGAGGGAGGTAGATGCATTGTGACCTAAAAACAAAAAAATAGAAAACCTATTTGAGAGAGATGCAGTATTATACAAAAGCATTTCAAATTGGCCCTCCATATTTTCTCTGTACTCCCTCTCTGCACAAAAGTGTGAAAAAGTCCGTTATTCTTTGCAGTTCACTGATGAATGAGGAAGTGAAATATATAATATACTTTTATTGCAAGTAAGCTTACCATTTGATACAAATACCGGGTAAGTAAAAATTGTGTGAAAATACTACAGAATCTTAAATGATTTTTAGGTGATGTCTAATCTGTTAGCCATGTCTGCTTGCTGAAGGTAGGGAAGAAGAAGAAACGTAATGGAGGGAATATCTAGTACAGTTATAAAATTAATAAATTAAGAATAAAGCTCTCAAGATAAATTTTAATATCAATGAAAGTAGACGTTGACCCTAAAATAGAAAGTTTCCTACATGTTGGAGCAAAACACAAAATCAAATAGAAGAAGAACACCTAATAAAGAGCAGTCAGTATATTATGTAAAGGAAAAATATAGGACAGTTTAAAAACTAGGCCTAGAATTGCAGAACTCTTAATGGTGATGGGATGAGAGAATAATGTATTTAGGAACCAGACTTCAAGATGGCGTATGGAAATATTTCACTGCCCTCTATTCACATCATAAGGTGAAGGCCCATATTAGCGTTAAGCCAAATCAGGAAATTTATGCCAAATGTTTGATATCATGCATCAAGTAATCTTAGATTCCAGAGTAAATTGAAGTGAATATATATTTCATCCTTTACTAGACATGGTGGAGAAACCAAACCAATAAAAATGACAAATGTTAAAAAAGTTACACTACGTCCTCATTGCATTAACCAGTAACCCTTATCACATATTTGTATAAAATGACCATAAAAAGCTGGGAACCACTGGTTTACTAAAGTTTGCTACAATGCCATCATGTAATTCCATACTGGAGCACTGGAAAGCTTAGTCTATATAATAAAAAGGAAGATATAAAAACTGTAAAGCTAACACATATTTTGCTTTTATATACTGTAATGCTAAGTGCAAAAAGAGGCAGGATTGGAGCCACTAATGAAATTGGAGATTTTTAAAAACCTATTGAGCATAGCATTGTCTTTATTGGCAAATTAGCCAACTCCTCGGTAAATATTCTATTTGACATTATCATAAAAAAGTATTCTTTGGTTGATTTAGTATATGTCACAGAAGCCTATTTTAAAGACATCTGTACTCAAAAAGGCTAAGTTTTTTTCTTGAAATATATCCAGAGTCATTAGTGAATCAATATCCTGATTATATTATGGTACAGGTCAATATACATGAATTCTTGAGGGATCACATGCAGATATACCCTTCAGGTATTTACTTGCTTTAGGGTTATATCAAGGGCTGACTTTTAATCAGCAGTTTACAGAAATATTGTTTTAATAGTGCCTTAGGAGCAGAGTTAGCAGGTAAGTGCGCAATATATTACAAATTATGAAAATTCACTCCCTGAAATTTATAAAACCTGAATTAGATGGCAAAATCTGAGATTTTCATTAATAAGATTCTAAGCCTGACTAAAAAATAGTACACATTTAAACATAATTTACCAAGCCCAGGAACATCAATGTCTTTATATAATATAAATTAAAGTGACTAGCAAATTTCTATGTTAAAAAAATACAAGTTGTTTTGCTACTACATGCGTAATCATGACTATGTGAGTAGTGATGATATAAAGGTATATACTTTCAGTGCCAAAAGATTAGAACAGGTACAGTTAATGAGCAAATTGCTGCTCTCAAGAGATGCCTGCTAGAACTATCAGTATTTTCTATATTTATTTAAATACATTAGCAATATGCTATTGATTAAAAAAATGAATATAATCTCCAGTTTCTGTGTATGGTACTGTAATACACTTTACGAAAACTGCCTGTAGCTCACTGTCAAAGATTCTGGATAAAAGAAGGTAAGTCATGGTATTTATATACTCATAAGAGTACTTTCCCTCTACTTGTATTCCATGACTGCATGCGAAGTTGCTATGTATGGAAATGTTGACCAGTTCACAATGAACCAATTACTACCTTGTTTATTATGCTATTATGGATAATACGAGATCCCATCCAGGATGTTAGTCTCAGACCTAATAATGAGAATAAAGATGTGCTACATTCACCCATATTGGTAATTATATCCTTAGTGGTTGGGAAGAAATAAGCCACATGCATATCCCATGTAGGTTGTTGGAGGTGATTAAGTAGGATGTTCTTGAGTGAAGTAGAATATATGACATCTTTGCATTCCATAAGTATCTTTGGAGATGACAAAAATGGAAAGGGAACAAATGGCTGACCATTCAATCCCACCTTGTTTATCTTCCTTGTCACAAGGAACAATACAATTATCCCTCATCTTACTAGGTTTCAAACAGTGTGGTTTTGACTATACATGTTGGACTATATGTATAAACAAAAAATCGTAAAACTTTCCTTTAACAAATACGTGATAGCAACTACAGTACTGTTATTAAAAAAAATTAAATTGTATTTAGCAAAGTTTAATACAGCATAGTAAGCTAGGCATAATCCAATGTATACAGAGGTTGGAAATCAATTATATGCTAAGTATAGACACATTTATAAAAGAGGTTTGACTATATGGGATTTTCTCTTACACAGTAAGTGGTGATATCAATTAACAGCGTAAGAAGATGCGCAGCTGGAATAAGAACAATAAAAGTTCTATTAATCAAACCACACATCCTGCTACAGTAGAAGTATGGCTACTACTGAAGTTATTTTGATCATTAAGAATTAATAACATTCTTCTAGTTTTTGTCTGTTGTACATTATTTTTATGGCTATATAAAATTTGAGAAGTGAGGAATTAGCTAGCCCTCATTTTTTTTATCCTCTTGGTCACCACCTGCAACATGCAAGGAATATCTGTGTGGCATTCTTCTCCCTGCACCACCACAGACTGATATTAATAATGATTATAATAATAATAATAATAATAATTAGAATTACAATAATGTTAGTATTAAAATAAATGATGCCAGTGAAATTGATGGCGTAGATTTAAAAGGAAGGAAAAACTGGCTACATAAGCATAATGGAAGTGGAGTTACATCCATACACATCATCTCCACAATTTATCCCTATGGCGTACTATAAGAGAGAAGGCGCTTTGAGGAAGGAAAAAGTTTAAGCAATCTGATTAAGGTATTTACACTAAGTGGAATGTCAAAGATGCTATTGATCCACTCTGTAAATAAATTTTCATAATCCACTCATCTATTAATGCCATATCCATGGTCCAGATCATCAACTGTCAATATTCAACTCCAATTTGTGTAAACACCAAAATAGATTAACAATGGAAATTTTACAATTACAACTGAAGAAATGTACATGACATGGATAATGCAATCTATATTAAAAAAATATGAGTGTATATAAATAATACATGAAATTTATGTCGAAAAAGGAAGAAGTCGTTAGCTTACATTACTATAAATGTTATATATTTTTTAATGATACTGTATTTTAGCTTAGGGTATAAAATTCAGCATTATTTATATTCATATCTAAATGACTAAAAGAATGGGACGTGCAAAATTGTAAACAAGTGCTTATATGATATGGATTAATATACAGGAACCAGAATCGATACTTCTCAATACTAGAGTTTATCCACTATGTGTAAGGAAAATATCCACTTTTTATATATTAAAATACTTGTTACAGAGTAGCTGAGGTGAGTGACTTTTGTCTTTTCTATAACTGGAGAAGGACCATAATGAACAAAGTCTCCAACAATATTATATCTGTACCTGATGCACCAACGCGTATTAGATTTCCAACAGGTGATCTTATATATATTACATACTATGATATTGCAAAAAACTGTACTAAACCATTTGTTTGCATTCAAAGAAGTCTGTTGCTTTAATATCTCGCATATACTAGCGCAAAATATTTAGCGAAAATACGTGAAAATGTACCCATGGGATATCCATCATTTTTCCTGAACATATTTCTTGACTTTGGTCACAGGTTAGGCATTTTTTCATTTTAACAAAATTAAAAATAAATAAAATGTGACTGTTATGAGGATGATGATATATTTTACTTCTTAATCTTAAGTAAATTAACTGTAAATGGTATCTCAATAGTGACTTTCCCAACTCAGTCCGATTTTTATCTGGTCACTCTCTAACAAAATTAGTCATGAAATGTAATATCCTAAAGCAAGTCTCTTGAAAGTTATTAGGCACTTGAAACATCAGCGTTAATAAAGTCAACTTCCAGAAAAAAGTGATTAAGTAATGACAAATTATTGTCAAAATATAGTTCTATAAGACTGGAATCATAGAAAGCTCAAAAATAAATATTACTTTCACCCATAAAGCTTCTCTTGTAGTATGTGGAATTCAATAAATCTTTCTTATTCATATTCATTATGCCAAATCAAGCATTACCAGAAAATCTAGATAATGCAGAGATCCTTCCTAGATCCACAATATGAACCTCAGTAACATATCCTACAAGGACATGCCACAAGATAAACAAACTTATAAATACAAACTATATACATACAAAGTCAATAACACTCATAACTTTACAATAAGCACAAGAAACACATCAGTTGGATGACAATACAGTATAACTATTTTGGCACACTACTAATGTAGTAACAACAGCATGTGCAATAGGTAATTTACATAAGCAATAAATAATCTGTCTGTATACCTGTAAGAAGAACATTACACAGGTCGGGCTTATGTAGGGATGAACAGGTGTGGTGCTAATAAAGTATGCTGTATTTGAAATATTTCTCACATGTACTATTGCCAAAAGTACAGTACAAGGAGATTTAGTGAGTATTTTTCCTCGTTCAAGAAATTTTGTTACAAATATTAAAAAAATATTTCCTTTTCAATATTCTTCAGTAATTAAGCATATTACTAATATCATATAGACATATGCCATTAATAACGTTAAAAATGCCTCTACTAGTATTAGTTGGTTGCGAATATTTCCAATATCTTCCCTAAATCATCATTAAGAATCTGTATTACTGGATTAAATTATAATTATTCAACCTATGAACAATTCTAAACCTTAAAATTAGTCTCAACATTTTTCACTGGAATTTCTTTACGCACAGATGATCCTCTACTTACAAACATCCAGAGCTACAATCAATGTGAATGATGTGTATAAGAGAGAGAGAGAGAGAGAGAGTGCGAAGTTATTTGTGCTACCGTCTCATAGCGACACCAATAATAATAATAATAATAATAATAATAATAATAATAATAATAATAATAATAATATTAATAATAATACATATGATAGAGAAAGAGAAAGAGAGTGAGAGTGAATGAAAAGTTCTTTGCGTTGCCATCAATTCAGTGTCTCACAACAGTAATACAAATAATAATAATAATAATAATAATAATAATAATAATAATAATAATAATAATAATAATAATTATACATACGATATGTAAGAAAGAGAGAGAGAGAGAGAGAGAGAGAGAGAGAGAGAGAGAGAGAGAGAGAGAGAGAGAGAGAGAGTTTCAGATCGCCTTAATTACTCCCCTAATCATTAAGTGTTCTTTAAATGTTCCTTATAGAAAAAGTGTCGGAATAGGAACTTTATTATTATTACTATTATAATTATTAGCGTTATTATTATTGTGAGACAAAAAGCAAAATTCGGCCTAAAACACATTTCATCTCTCTCATATTATTATTATAATTTTTATTATTGTTAGTATTATCATTATTATTATTATTATTATTATTTTTATTATTATTATTATTAGTAGTAGTAGTTAGTACAGAGGATCCTTGGTTTACGATGTCCTCACGCTACAATGATTCATGGGTGTGATGCATCTCTAATAAATTATTTTGCTTCTTTTATGATAATTTTTGGCCTGTATTATGTCTCCCAAGCGGTAAAACATATTCTTCTGATGGCAATGGTTTGTAGAAAAGGAAAGCAATCACCATGGAAGTGATATTAGAGATAATAATATGCTTGGAAAAGGGGGAAACTCTACTACTGCATTAACATAGGTGGGTGACATAGGTGCTTATTTAGTGTGTTCTGACTTACGCTGATAATTAGGCTCCATAGCGTCTTGAGAAACGGAACTCTGATATAAGTTGAGGACCCCCTGTATTATTATTATTGCAAGACAAAAAGCAAATGTCAGGCTTAGGCACTTTTCATCTCTCTCTCTCTCATTTTATTATTATCATTATTACTTGTACTATTATTATTGTGATGCACTGAGCTGATGGTGGCCAAATTGCATTTCAACTCTCCTCTCTCTCTCTCTCGCTCTCTCTCTGCTCTCTCTCTCTCTCTCTCTCTCTCTCTCTCTCTCTCTCTCTCTCTCAAATAAGCGGCTCTAGTCCTCATGTGCTACAAATGAAAAATACTAAATCTACTGTTCCAGATACTGTCCGTAATATCCAAAGTTTGTTGAATCAAGGTCAGTTAAATAGAGGGTATAGTGTATTGCCATATACATCAATGGCTAAAATATTAAAACTCAGATAAGTTTACACTTAAATAAAAATAGTATTGACTGACATATAAAAAACTGGGAGAATATTAAGAAAATAATATAAAAATTTGTCACACACTGAGGTAGTGTAAAAACAGCATGGCAACAAAAGCAGGTATGTGTATTGAAAAAATAAGTAGGGAATCAATATAAAAACATCAAATAGATCTATGAATAATGACATCCTGGAAATATTTATAAAAAAATATCAAACTGATTTATGAACACTGACATTCTGGAAATATTCATACAAAAATATCAAAATATGAATACTGACATTCTGGAAATATTCATGACAGAAAATGAAGAAGTTCTTTTCAAATGTGGTACCAAGTATAACATGATAAAGCACCACCTCATGCAAGGCAAAAAAGGTTCACAAGCTCCAGATTATAAAAAACTGAACAGTGCTGCTTATGTTATCAAGTGCCAAAACTTTCAATAGGTCAGGTGGTAAAAACTACTAGAGAGTGGTTACAGCAGCTGCAATTAAGAGATTATTAAGTAGACACAAAGGCAAACTGGTGTCAGGGAACAAAGGTACACCGCAGGGTACAAGAAACCATGTGGGCACTGAGTTGGGTATGGAACATAACAATAGCTCCTCAGATTGTCACTGATTATTTTCTCATCCTTCTTCCTAACTAAAACAATTTCTATAACGAAATTCCATATTACTATCTGTGAGTGAGAGGATTTACATTAGTTTTTAACTGCTCCTGCAATCTTAAGGGTTACACAACAGATCACATCACTCAAGAAAATGGCAGTAAAGTTTACTAAGTCCATAATTCACAAATCTGTCACAGCTTTATGCAAGATATCTGCGAAATAACCTTACCCTGTTAACCATTCCTATAAAGAGTGAAAATTCATAAAATATATGAAACAGGAAAATAAAATGGCCATTTAAAGAGAAGTTTTAAGAAACTTAATATATTTCTAGGACTTCAACCCCATTAATATCTGATAATGAAAGAGGTTTGACAAGGAAGAAGCAGCTGAAATATACTAATTTCTATATAAATATTAAACCTTATGATCAATTGATTTTCATTTAAAAGAATACAGTAATTAGATATGTATAAGTTACAATTCCAAGTGTATATATATATATATATATATATATATATATATATATATATATATATATATATATATATATATATATATATATATATATATATATATATATATATTTCAAGATTTAATCTCATACAAGCAACTTTTGAAAATTATAGTTTTGTTTCCAGGAAAGAAGACATAACCCTCTGGGTTCAGAAGGTGGCCACAATTTTATCAAAGAACTCAGGTAGCAGGTCTTTAACGCACCTTTCGACCCTCGCCTCTTATTACCGGCCTTTTTTTTCAGCATAAAAACAATTCGTGGAAAGAAGAAAGGCTAACTATCCTCTCCCCAGTCCATCTTAATCGCCTATTGATATACACAAGGGTGACAGATGTAGTATATGCTCTCCCCTACTATCCAAGATGGTGGAATAATGATAATAATAAAAATAATAATAATAATAATAATAATAATAATAATAATAATAATAATAATAATAATAATAATAATAATAATAATAATAATAATAAAATCATCAGAGATTTATGACATGCAGAGTGAGAGTTTCTGAAACTTTGAGCAATAGTATACATTACATTGATTACTAAGGAGGTACATACACAAAAACTTGAAAAGATACTTCCTTGGCAAGAGTCAACTGTAACTGTAAAAGTACAATAAAGT
>JAXCGZ010022684.1:190000-199788 GCA_037179515.1 Halocaridina rubra | reverse complement strand
TGGCTCATCCCCACCCCTGGCTCTTGTTGGTTCCATTACATGTTGGTGTAGGAAATTCCCTTGTACGCAATCTAGGAATCTTGCCCCAAATGAGTCCTCACCACTGTGTGGGTCAAGATTTATCCAATCTATCTCTTTATGATTAAAGTCTCCCATAATCAAAATCCTACATTTTTTCTTCCGCGCCATGTTAACAACTGAGTTTATGACTTCAATCGTACCTATATGACTTTCCTCATAAATTTCAAGCCTATTTTGGTTCCTTGGTGGGTTGTATACAACAGTTATTATAATGCTCTCTGACCCAGTATTTATGCGAGCAACAAGAAATTCCCTGAACTCACTTTCTATAGCCAAGTTTATTTCTTCAACTTGAATCCTCTCACTTATGAGCAGTGCTATCCCTCCACCAGTCCTCTCAGATCTTTCGACCCTTAGTATTCTGAAGCCCTTAGGAAAAACTGTGACACTGTTTATGTCCTCACTCAACTTAGTCTCTGTAATTGCTACTATATCTGCCTTACTGTTGTGAATCCTATCTTTTAATTCTACTGCCTTACCAGCTAATCCATCAGCATTTGTGTATAACAATCTTAATGAGGCCCCATCCCCTGATCTTCTGTCATTATCTTCTTTATCTCCCCTTTGTCTGGAAGTATTCTGTAACAAAAATTTTTCTTCTCTTCTTCATTTCTTTCATCATTTAACCTTCTTGCCTCTTGCAACAAGTTTTTGATCTTTCCCATCTCTTCCTGTGTTCTGTATCGTCTAATGAACACTTCTTTGCATTCTTGAAGGTCTTTTAGACTGTGATTACCTAATTGTGATTACCTAATTGTGTTTACGGGAAAGAGCCCAAAGCTCGTATCTTCCCGTCTCCTGATCGGTTCCATTTTTAGACTTAGTGATACTTATCATACCTGTCCTTAAAACTATGGATTGAGATAGCATTAACTACCTCCTCGCTTAGCCAATTCCAATTATCAACTACTCTTACACTGAAAAAGTATTTCCTTACATCCTGCAAACAAGTTTTCTTACGAAGCTTCAAACTATGACCTCTAGTTCTAGATCCAGCCATATCGAAATATCGATCCCTATCCACTCTATCATAACCATGAAGGAATTTAAAGACTGTCACCATATCCCCCCTTACTCTTCTAGCTTCGAGTGATGGCAAGTCTAATTCCCTCAGCCTCTCATCATAACCGAGATTGCGTATTTCTGGCACCAGTTTCGTGGCATGTCTTTGAACTTTTTCAAGCTTAGCTATGTGCTTTTTCAAGTGCGGATTCCAAAAGGGGGCTGCATATTCGAGTTTTGGCCTCACATAGGTTACATAAATATTTCTGAACATTTCCTTGTCCATGTGCCTGAAGGCTACCCTTACATTTGATAAGAATGCATATGCTGCCCTTACTACGCCATTTATATGTATTTCTGGAGACAAATCTGCCAGTATGTTTACTCCTAGATCTCTCTCATTTTCTGTCTCTTGAAGTTGTACTCCAGCCACCGAGTAGTCAAGCTTGGGCCTTCTTGCACTTGTACCCATTCTCATTACCTTACATTTTGAGGTATTGAATTTCATTAGCCACTTTTCTGACCACTCATGCAGATTATTTAGATCCTCCTGAAGTTCTCTACCATTGTTCTCGTTTTTTACTTTCTTCACAATCTTTGCATCATCTGCAAACATATTCATGAATGAATTTACAGACTCTGGTAGGTCATTTACATATACAAGGAACAAAAGTGGCCCTAAAACTGAACCCTGTGGAACTCCACTACTAACTCTTCTCCATTCAGACACTGAGTGTCTTACTCTAACCCTCTGTTCCCTTCCTTCTAAGTAAGTTTTTATCCATTCCAAGACATTTCCACCTATTCTAGCCATTGATTGCAGCTTCCTAATAAGTCTCCCATGTGGAACAGTGTCAAACGCTTTCTGGAAGTCTAGGAATATGCAATCTGCCCAGCCCTCTCTTTCCTGTAAGATTTGGCTTACCTCATCATAAAATTCTAATAAGTTTGTTACTGTTGATCTTCCTTCTCTGAAGCCATGTTGCCTCACTGACAAAAAGTTGAAGGATTCCAAGTGAAGAGAGATATGTTTCCTTAGTAGTTTCTCCATAAGTTTGCAAACTATGCTGGTCAAGGAAACTGGTCTATAGTTCAGAGCCGTATCCCTCCTTCCCTTTTTGAAGATAGGTATCACATTTGCTTGTTTCCAGCATCTTGGAATCTCCCCCGACTCCAGTGACTCCTTAAATATGATACTTAGTGCCACTGATATTGTGTTTGCGCATTTTTTAAGCACATGAGGGGATATGTCATCAGGACCTGTAGCTTTATGAACATCTAAATCCATCAGCGCTTTGCATACCTCTGTGGCTGTAAGGTTGATGTTCTCTAGTACCGGCCCTTGAGCTTCTATCACTGCAATCTGAGGGGGTGGGGTATTTTCTACTGTAAATACTGACTGAAACTCCTTGTTCAATTCTTTGCAGATCTCTTTGTCCGTCTCAGTGATGCTTCCATCCGCTCTCTTTAGCCTTAAAACCTGTTCTTTTACCTTCAGTTTTCCTCTGATAAAGCTGTGGAAAAGCTTGGGATTTTCTTTAGCCTTCCTGGTGATGTCCCTCTCATAATCTCTCTCTGCCTCTCTCCTTTTACTTAGGTAGTCATTTCTTGCTCTTTTGTAGGTTTGCCAGGCATTTATGTTTTTTCTCCTCCTATACCTTTTCCAGCATTTGTCTCTCCACTCCTTAGCTCTTTTACACCCATTATCGAACCATTTCTCTCTGGCATGAATTACACCTACTTTGGTGACAGGTATGCAGCAATCTACTATCTTCCCATATTTCTCACAAAAGATGTCATACATTTCTTGTACAGATTTGTTGTAAAATAAGGTTCTCCAGTCAATAACTGCAAAAAGCTCATTCATTTTGATGTAATCTCCTTTCGGATAGTTCCTCCTCATGTCCTCAGTGCCTCTACTCTCAGGAAGGATGTCTTCAATGATATACTCCATCAACAACACACAGTGGTCACTCTTTCCAATTGGTGGTTCATACTCAATATTTTCAATATCCAACACATTATCTGTGAACACCAGATCAAGTAGTGATGGCTCATCCCCACCCCTGGCTCTTGTTGGTTCCATTACATGTTGGTGTAGGAAATTCCCTTGTACGCAATCTAGGAATCTTGCCCCGAATGAGTCCTCACCACTGTGTGGGTCAAGATTTATCCAATCTATCTCTTTATGATTAAAGTCTCCCATAATCAAAATCCTACATTTTTTCTCCCGCGCCATGTTAACAACTGAGTTTATGACTTCAATCGTACCTATATGACTTTCCTCATAAATTTCAAGCCTATTTTGGTTCCTTGGTGGGTTGTATACAACAGTTATTATAATGCTCTCTGACCCAGTATTTATGCGAGCAACAAGAAATTCCCTGAACTCACTTTCTATAGCCAAGTTTATTTCTTCAACTTGAATCCTCTCACTTATGAGCAGTGCTATCCCTCCACCAGTCCTCTCAGATCTTTCGACCCTTAGTATTCTGAAACCCTTAGGAAAAACTGTGACACTGTTTATGTCCTCACTCAACTTAGTCTCTGTAATTGCTACTATATCTGCCTTACTGTTGTGAATCCTATCTTTTAATTCTACTGCCTTACCAGCTAATCCATCAGCATTTGTGTATAACAATCTTAATGAGGCCCCATCCCCTGATCTTCTGTCATTATCTTCTTTATCTCCCCTTTGTCTGGAAGTATTCTGTAACGAAAATTTTTCTTCTCTTCTTCATTTCTTTCATCATTTAACCTTCTTGCCTCTTGCAACAAGTTTTTTATCTTTCCCATCTCTTCCTGTGTTCTGTATCGTCTAATGAACACTTCTTTGCATTCTTGAAGGTCTTTTAGACTTTTTTTTCTCAACAATATTTCCCTACATGTCTCCCCTCTCTCAAAGGTTACTTTTGTTGGTCTCGGCTTTCCTTCCCTTGAATATTTACCTAGTTGGTGTATGTTTACAATATCCTCAGGACCACATACTACTCCAAGCTTTCTTATCAGGTCTACAACGTTAGCTTTATTTTCTTCAAGTCTCCCCTGCCATGTTGGCTCCTGGGATTCACTTATGCCTGAGATTACCACTATCTTCTCCTTATCAAGTGCCTGTCTGATGAGTGGGTTTGCCCTTTCCATCACAACGTCTTTCATTTTTTCGATTACTGTCTCTTTATAGTCAACTGTTTGTATGTTTTCCAGTGCCACCACCTTTACAGCCTCTTTTACTGCCACATTCCCCTTTAGTGCATCAGCAAAGGACGTTTTCATGGCATCATTTTCCATATTCAGCTCCTGGAACTCTTTTCTGAACTGTTCAATGTTTTCCTTAATCTGAACATTCCAAGCAGCAATCTCGTCTCTCTCAGAAGAGAGCAGTGAACTAACATCTAATTCCTTTAGGTTGTCATTTAGCTGTTTGTTTTTATCTTCTTGTTTAGAAATTCTAGATTCTAGTTGACTCTTTTCCCCTTCCAGCTTCTTTATTCTTTTTTCTAGTTCCTTTCTCTCCTGCCCTTGTGCTTTATTTGCTTCCTCCAAAGATCTTATTTGTTCTCTGAGTGTTTCATTCTCTTTCATTTCTCCATCCATATTCCGAATTTTATCATCAAGGCTTGTAACCATTTCCTCTAACTTCTTGATTCTCTGTTTAAGTCCTCTGATGACTACCCCTTCTCCCGACCCATGGGTGGGAGAGGTTTGGGACAGAGATGGCTTCATTTTTATGTTCTCCCTCTCACAGAATATAGAAAGAAGACGAGAAAGAGGAAAAAAAAAGAAAAGAGAAAAACTTCTAATTTACCTTCACACAGAATTTTTATATCTCCATATAAGTGCTATTTAGTGACTCAGTTTGTCTCCTTTCTGGTAACACACATCTTAACTTAAAAACTTGACCATGGTAATTTAAGTATAAAAAGAAAAACAAAAACAAAAGTCAAACCTGAAGGAAAATTCGAATTTGTGTTCGAGGTGGCACCCACCTGTTTCTGTTATATATTCTTCCTAACTGATAAACTGACTTGCTAACCAAGATATGTTATCACGGGATTTAGACTTTACATTTAACTCAATATATATACAAAATAACAAAATTGTGTGTGTGTGTGTGTGTGTGTGTGTGTGTGTGTGTGTGTGTGTGTGTGTGTGTGTGTGTGTGTGTGTGAGAGAGAGAGAGAGAGAGAGAGAGAGAATATATATATATATATATATATATATATATATATATATATATATATATATATATATATATATATATATATATATATATATATATATGTATGTATGTATTTGTGCGTGTGTGTGTTTGTGCATATATATCTATATATATACATATATATATATATAATATATATATATATATATATATATATATATATATATATAAAATGTGTGTGTGTGTGTGCGCGCGTGCGCATGTAAGTATATGATTTATATAATGAACAGGCACATAAAAACCACAAAGCAATCAAAAGTAAAACCATAAATTATTTCGTTAAATGAAGAAATGACAGCATACTAGAAACGCATAAATGTATATGCTATAAATATATGTATATGTGTACGTATACACAGCGTCATTTCGTAAATTACCATATATAAAACTTAATAGAATACGGAAAAAAAAAAGTTTCAAAAAGATCGTAAAACGTGAAGCAATCGAGTCCTCATTAGCGTACACCATAAACATTATCCTCTCATTCGATTTCAACAATGCCCTGTATGCATGCTACGCTGACTGATGAAATCAGTTGCCAGGTGAGAGTTAAGCACCAAATGCTAATAATAAAAGAGTGAAGGTTGTCTCTGAGGTGATATGATATGCAAGAGTGAGAAATGAAGAACGGGAAAAACCCAATAAATAAAAATATGTAAAAATAAATAATATCGATCCTCAATTACATGTTTTATTTCATTATTTACTTTATTATTAACTCATTTGCGTATTACTTTATTTATTTATTTATAATTTAATTTAACTGACTGCTCTCACGCAGTCAATTTATCATCCAATGTGTTGATTTATCAATATAATTAGCCTATGTAAACATTACAATCCTCTCTCTCTCTCTCTCTCTCTCTCTCTCTCTCTCTCTCTCCTCTCTCTCTCTCTCTCTCTCTCTCTCTCTCTCTCTCTCTCTCTATCATTTAGGAGAGATTACAGTGTAATATCAATTCATTCACTGTCTCCTCTCTATCTCTCTAATTTAGGAGAGATTACAGAGTAACATTAATTTATTCTCTCTCTCTCTCTCTCTCTCTCTCTCTCTCTCTCTCTCTCTCTCTCTCTCTCTCTCTCTCTCTCTCCCTCCTTCCTTTTGAAGGGATTACAGAGTAACATCAATTCATTCATTTTTTAAGCCGAGATTAAAGAGTGACGTCACACTCTCTCTCTCTCTCTCACACATACATACACACACACACACTACGAGTGTCAACACTCTCCTTTGACATTAGAAGGGCTCACCATACACCTAAAGACTTAAAATACTCAATTAGAAAATAAAAATTTTAAATGACTTTCTTTCAGTGCGCGAAACCTGGTCGCAAAAAAAATCTATCAAATCTTCACGAGAAATAAACATATCAAATCCTTTACATAAACATCTGAATCAATGACCAGTTTATTAAAACACAGTTTATTGAAACAGAACCATCGTGATCCCGCTACAGCCAAGATAAGCAAATCATCACCTGTGTCCGGATAAAGAGAAGAAAATTAAACCGTATGCGAACATCCGTATCCGGATATAAGACGTATATACATAATAATAATCAGTGGATATAGTGCCTAGTTCTCACCCAAGCGATTTCGCCCTCAACATCCCAGGATTATTATTATTATTATTATTATTATTATTATTATTATCATTATTATTATTATTACTATCATTATTATTATTATTATTATTATTATTATTATTATTATTATTATTATTATTATTATCTCAAAATTCTTTACCTCCAACTGTTGGCATTCGAAACTGGGACCAGTAGAACAGGAGATTGGGCCACTCCCTTACTAAGAGTATAGATAGACCTACAAGACACTAGAGTTGGAGCACAAACAGTGGAACACAAAGACAATTACAGTTCTATTTATGCGTGACAAAGATAATAAGTAAAGTACAAACAATTTAACTTAATAAGTAATTGTCTCTTAATGAAACAAAGCACGCAATACCACAAACTTAGTAAGAATACTATGTATGCATGTGTATACATGTATGTATGCATGTATAAATGTATGTATGTATATATGTATGTGTGATGTTGTAATTAGACAATTCAGCCACTAAAGGAGCAAACCAGCACAACCCGACACCGGTCCCAAGCTCGGCTTAGTGAAATGATGTTGATTTCAGGAAGAGCACCAAGCCGTAAAAGTAAGTCAAAGATAATGGTAGTCTCCAAGAAGCTAGTGGAAAGCAGCGACCCCATAAGTATATAGGAAAAATGTCTCTTTTTCTCCTTAATATAATAGGATGGCAAAATATGTAAAGAAGAGTAAGCATTTGTATATCAAAGGGATTCCTTGCGTACACATGTTCCAATCTACAGTAACTGACAGAATAGAAATCTCTCACTCTCTCTCTCTCTCTCTCTCTCTCTCTCTCTCTCTCTCTATATATATATATATATATATATATATATATATATATATATATATATATATATATATATATATATATAATATATATATATCACATGGAAGGTTTTTCCTGATGCAATTCCTGATATAAAGGTGAACAAAATTCAACAGGTATGTACGATCTCTCTCTCTCTCTCTCTCTCTCTCTCTCTCTCTCTCTCTTCAGAGTGTGGCAACGTTATCCAAGAGAAGAAATAATAACCTTGACCGCGTCAATGGGGCGCTGTGCAGTATATTCCCCTCCCCTCCATTCAATCCGTGCCTTGCATTACCCCCACCTGTCTCCCTATTGAGATTGGCCAACTATTAAAAGCTTATTTATGCTTATGCCTATATAAATATATATATATATATATATATATATATATATATATATATATATATATATATATTTGTGTGTGTGTGTGTGTGTGTGTGTGTGTGTGTGTGTACACACACAAACAATTAATATGACTTCGAAGGGAAAGTAAGCAACAATGGAGTGTATTTATCTACACTACCCATTCTCTCTCTCTCTCTCTCTCTCTCTCTCTCTCTCTCTTTATATATATATATATATATATATATATATATATATATATATATATATATATATTATATATATATATATATATATATATATATATATATATATATATATATATATATATATATATATATATATATCTATATATATATATATATATATATATATATATATATATATATATCTATATATATCTATATATATCTATATATACTATATATATATATATATATATATATATATATATATATATATATATATATATATATATATATATATATATCAGTTGATTAAACAGACATTTAACTAAGCTGACAGTTTGAAGAAACTATAATATTTAGAGGGTAAATAGTAATTTTTCTTGATTCCAGAGTAGGTACCTGACATACTGACAAATGACCACTAGGTGTCTAGACTAAAGGGGGGTTTACACGGTCAAACGGTTCGTCGAACGCGGTTCGACAGACAAGTGTTTGGAGTGATGTTCGAACGTGTGAACGGGGTATTTGGTTGTCGAACACGGTCCGTGTTCGACAACCAAACACCCCGTTCACACGTACGAACATCACTTCAAACACTTAGTCTGTCGAACCGCGTTCGACGAACCGTTTGATCGTGTAAACGCCCCTTAAGCTGACAGCTTGAACTCAAACGTTTATTACAAAATTAATTTATATTCAAGTCAAAATTATCCGGTCGTCGCTCTCATTATATGCTGTAAAAGTTTTTTTTTTTTCCCTCCCGTCCTGGTGTCACAATCATTAAAAATATATTAAGCAAGGCCCAAAAGATTCAAAATGTGGCTGCTAAAATCGCTGGTGGTCATGGCAAAGAGTCTGACCGGGCAACACTATTTATAAGGGAGCTAAAAATGGATTAATTAGAAGACCAAATCCAATTCGACGTGATGATGTTTATCTTCTCTTCTTCTTCGTCTACATCTTTTCCCACTTTTATGTGGGGTCGATGTTTCTGGCCAGTGTTCTCCATATGTCTCTGTCCCATACCTCATCACCCAACAAACCTGTATAAGTTAATAACAGGTGCCATATCTGTATGAGTCATGTAAATTAATACCGTTAGCAGTTCAGTGGAAAGAAATACCGACGATCACAAAATCTCGTGATTCTTTGTCTGTCGTTTTCCCTTGTGTGACATTACCTCATCTCTGCCTTACCCTTAACCTTTTTCTTTTCCTTCGTCTTGGTATTTTCTCGTGCCCGGGCCTTTATTGATGAGGGCAGTGTCTGCCTGTCCCGGTGTCACACTCATAAAAAAATTAATACCGTTAGCAGTTCAGTGGAAAGAAATACCCGACGATCACAAAATCTCGTGATTCTAAACACACACACACACACACACACACACACACACACACACACACACACACACACACACAGGCAGAGCACTGTTTGTCAGGGGTACCAAATTATGGAGCAGCCTGCCAGAGGGCATAAATGGTGCAGAAACAGCACAGAAATAAAAAAAATAAAAAAGCTGAGAAAACATATACGCAATAGCTGA
>JAXCGZ010022684.1:175000-185000 GCA_037179515.1 Halocaridina rubra | reverse complement strand
ATATATATATATATATATATATATATATATATATATATATATATATATATATATATATATATAGTTAGTTTATATGAAACTATACATCTAGTACAACATTGTATACACACGTAAATCAATAAAATCCGATGAACAAGTATAAACTGCACATACACTCATATGCACATGACGTACTCCAACAGCTACGTGTATAAATTATAAAACCCAATGAACACGTTTACAACACACATACATACATACAAATACACACTAAGTATACACACACGTGTATAAATTATAAATTCAACACGTATGTATCGTAAACATACACATTGTACATAAAATGTACACACATATATGACGAAATGATAAAAGCCAAAGAACATGTACGTTACACACATACACAGGCGCACGTACACTAAGACTTTCAACAATACGGTCAAGGCCCAACGTTGTAGCCTAATGGAGTTACCGTACGAAAACGACCTGCAACAAAAAATAGGACGAAAAAAATGCTAACTGGTACCTCTGTGGGTGCTGCGAGGAGATGAATTTTATTTATTGTATTTCTAAAAGGAAATATAAAAAATATGTCGGCAAATAACAGAAGAGGTCATGTGTGTGTGGTGTGTGTGTGTGTGTGTGTGTGTGTGTGTGTGTGTATTGACTTTACTGTGCACAAGAGAAAGATGCCTGTGGTGCAACGCCCCGTCTCCTGGTAGGTTTGTTTGTTTTTACTAACAGTTATCTTATCTGTCATTAAAACTATGAATGCACTTAGCATTTACTGTTTCCTCACTTAGTTAATTCCAATAATCTATTATTTTTACACTAAAGAATTCTTCCTTACATAATAAACTTTTCTTGCGAAGCTTCAAACTATGGTATGACCTCTAGTTCTAGAGCCACCTATTTCAAAATATCGCTCACTATTGAATCTGCCAAATCCCTGTAGGAATCTGAAAACAGATACCAAATCCCCCTCTTTCTTCTAGTTTTGAATGATGATACATATTTCCTTAAAAAAAAAAAAAACTAAAAAATAAAATATACATATACTTCTCAGTAAGTACGATATTATAATTCAGGGTCTGAAAACTCTGAATTTCGCAACTAGAAGCCTCTGTCCACACCGACTCTCTCTCTCTCTCTCTCTCTCTCTCTCTCTCTCTCTCTCTCTCTCTCTCTCTCTCTCTCTCTCTCTCTCTCTCTCTCTCTCTCTCTCTATGTGTGTGTGTGTGTGCATGCATATATCTATCTATCTACTTTAAGCATAGTCACTGCATGTATCACTTACACTGAAGATCAAAGACCTCCACGGCATAGATAAATACAATAATACTGTGATATACTTATTAGAAAAAAAAATTGCCTGAAATCCTGTTTGGGGGTCTGTCCACTAGCCAACCAACTTGTTAGGTAATCTATCTTCTAGCCAGTTTAGACTTCTCGGTATTAAAAAAAATAAATAAATAAATATACATAAAATTAAAAAAAATAAAAAAAAATAAAAAAAATTCTAAGGGCGTTTAATAGCCCGGAATTATTTCTGTCTACCTAATTAACAGTCTTGTCTTATTAACAAGAACAAATTTTTCGATGACGAATTTTCATGTCTTGCCTTGTGTTCAATCTTGACCCGAGGCTTGATTAGCTATCACCGTCTCATGTCGTTACCGATTAAATAGGGCAAATAATTGGTGGTCGGTTATTTCCTAAAGGTTTACCTCATTATTAGGCAATGGCTTGTAGTACACGTACTTGGAAAGGGGGCAAGTATATAGTCTGGTTCTGTGCTATCACAGTCCCTTGCCTCTGTTTATAATTAGAGACCTTTAACGTTTAAGAATAAGAATTGTATGTAGTCACCGTGGCTCAAGCGGTAGCGTCCGCGATTTTGAGGCGTCAGATCGAGGATTCGCGCCCCATCACGGTCTGAGCTTAGCAAGGGCATGCACTCGGGGTAACGATTACATCCGCTAAAACAAGTCCTTCGCAAGAAGGCAACCGTCCTAGCCCTTGATAGAAAAAGGAGTCCGTGACGTAAAACCGGAACAAACATAACTTTTAAGGATTGTCTTGTCTCGTACAGAATACCTATCAGTTTGGTTTCAGCCAAAGAATACCCTAACAGCCAGGAACTTCCTTCTACTTCCAACCAGAACAGCATCCCCTTACTAGTAAAAAATCAAATCGCTCGTTTACGAACTGTCATGTCGACCTTGTCAAGGGGGGTTTACACGGTCAAACGGTTCGTCGAACGCGGTTCGACAGACAAGTGTTTGAAGTGATGTTCGAAAGTGTGAACGGGGTATTTGGTTGTCGAACACGTTCCGTGTTCGACAACCAAATACCCGTTCACACGTTCGAACTTCACTTCTAACACTTGTCTGTCGAACCGTGTTCGACGAACCGTTTGACCGTTTAAACCCCCCTGTAAGCTTTCTAATAAGGTTTCGACAATAAAATGCAAACTAACAAGCTTTTGCAGTCAGGAACTACTTCTTACTGGCAAAATGAACAACCAAGCCTTCATAACAAACTCAGTTTTTGTTTAAGACTAATCACATGCCTAACTTGGTGTGCTTACCAATCGGTCTTAACTAATGAATACAAAACACTTAAATTATCAGGATATTACTTCTACCAACCGCCCGTTGCGATACTACAGCTGAAGGTTTTTTGAACTTAAATAGGACTGTCCAAGACAGTTCGATGTTAAGACTTCCTTCAGTTCCTTTTTTTTTCTACATCAACACCGAATATTCTTATATAATTATTACACATCTCTTATTATCCCTTCACACTGACAAGTCACAGCGCTACCCATCTCTGTTTCTCTTTACTTTATGTATTCTTCGTACCCAGGCCCTATAAGGGCTGTTTTACTTTACTATTTTTTTGGCCCGTCTTGGTTTCACAATTTAAAAAAAAAAAATGCCAAGAAAACCAAATGGTCGTTTTCGAACATTGTTGTCTAATCGTGTACACTTAGCAACTTGGATCTCTCTTAAAAGACTCCTTGCTTACCTTGACAGCCATAGAGTGCTTATCTATTTAATGGTCTTCTCAAAAACACCCCCCCATTAATTCTTCCCTGTGAAATATGAATGGCTGAAACGGTCATAACTAGCATAATCTGCTGGTTTTCAGAGACTGAACAGACCATCGTCACTCGGCAAGAGCACGACTGAGCTGTGTAAATTAGCTCAATGGGCATGAGTTGTACATGGACAACCAAGTTTGCACAGTGCAGTGTGCTGAGTGTACAGATCTCCAGAAACTGCGCAGAACATTGTCACTTGCTGTTAGCACGACAGAACTGAGTAAATTAGCTCAGTGGGTATGAGTGGTATATGGACAACCGAGTCTACATAGCGCACTGAGCAGTGTCCCTGAGGATGTACAGAACTTCAGAGACTGTACAGGATATCCAATGAGCAGTGACACTAAGGGTGTACAGAATTTAAGAGACTGTACATGAAATCATCTTTCGGTGAAAGTAGGACAGAACCGAGTAAATTAGCTCAGTGGGTTTGAGTAGTGTATGGAGAACTGGGTTTCCACAGTGCACTGAGCAGTCTCAGAGTGTGGATAGTGGTCTTGAGAAAGCTTACCAGTACTGACTTAATTCAGGGTGTTGAGAGAAGGCTGTCGGATAGGTTAGGTCAGTGTTGAGTTGGTTTGGACACATGGAGAGGATGGGTGAGGAAAGAATAGCTATGAAAGTGTGGAGTGCAGAGGGAGATGGATGGATGGAGTAAAAAGGGCATTACATGCACTTGGAATGTCAGTGGAGCAGGGAAGAGACCGTGCAAAAGATAAGAATGAGTAGAGGAAGACTGTGTTTAGGTGACACGGGCCAACGGGCTTTCTCGCACCTGCTAGTTGAGCAAACAGTGATGGACGGGTGTGAGGGGAGGTACCATGTGAAACGGTGGGGGTAAACCAGCTGCGGATGTCGGTCCTCACTGTAGAATATCCTTGTCTGTCTACCTTGTGAATACCCCAAGCAGGGTGGTAGGGGGGAAATGAGGCAACCCTTTATCCCCAAGCACCTAAGAGGTGTAGTTGAGATATGTGACGATCGTGGAGAATGCGTGTTCCTTGACTCGGCGTGCGTACATCATTGTTTAGTTCTACTTGCTTATTCAGCAATGACGTTACGAGCCAATTACT
Source organism: Halocaridina rubra (assembly GCA_037179515.1). Lineage (NCBI taxonomy): Eukaryota > Metazoa > Arthropoda > Malacostraca > Decapoda > Atyidae > Halocaridina > Halocaridina rubra. Next base: position 180,842 of record JAXCGZ010022684.1, on the reverse strand, counting down.
GCTTGCAATTTTTTTTACAAAATTAAATTCCTAAGTAGTAGTTCAACTTCATTTCTCTATATCATATGAACATATATACATAATTTAATTCCTTTATATCATATTCATACATAATAAAATAAGAATGTCTTGTAAGTGAGAAAGAGATTACACACATTAAATGAGATATTATGTCTCATTTAATGCTTCAAGCATAATAATATATCCATAAGAATAACATAAAAAGAAAGTAGTAGTAGTAGTAGTAGTAGTAGTAGTAGTAGTAGTAGTAGTTGTTGTTGTTGTTGTTGTTGTTGTTGCAATAATAATAATAATAATAATAATTATAATAAATAATACCAACAATAATAATAATAATAATAATAATAAAAATAATAATAACAATAATAGTAATAATTAATGACAGAGCGACTTGAGAAATGAAGGAAAGTTAAAACACAAATATTTTCGAGCTGAAAAATATCAGTCAATATATAAATAAACATATATATAAATAAACCAAGACTCAAAAAGGACAACTTGTATCTTTCCTCAAAGTCAGTCCATTTTAAATTCAAGAATTTGGTAAAATCTACAAGGAAAATGTTTAACCAAAAACACCAAATCACAAGAACAATGATGATGATGATGACGATCATTATCGTCATCATTATTTCTAATAGTCACTTGATCGCCTTGAAAATATCTTTAAATGAGTTTCTGGAAAAAAAAAAACGAGGGATGGGGTACAGGGTACATAAGGCTTAAGAATGGGAGAGGCACATGGGAGGGGCCCGAAAGAGGGGGAGGGGAAAAGGAGGGAGGGGAGGTATTTCAATGTCAGACAGGCAACAAGAGTCAAGGGCGGGGAACCCACCTTTACCATCACCACCACCACCGCCTACCACTTTCTCTTTAACAAGAATCCCCACCCCCTCTCTCTCTCTCTCTCTCTCTCTCTCTCTCTCTCTCTCTCTCTCTCTCTCTCTCTCTCTCTTTCCCAATGCATTCGTCATGGACACAGGAAAAAAGAAGAGGGAAAAACTCAAATCCTTACAAAAAAGCAGTATTAATAATATAATAATAATGATAATGATAATAATAATAATATTAATAATATAATAATAATAATAATAATAATGAGGAGGAAAAAGAGGAAATCTAATGTTTACATGTACTTTAATTACAATCGCAAGCAACAACAACAACACTAATAATAATAATAATAATAATAATAATAATAATAATGTTAACTAATAATGTTAACTAATAATAATAATAATAATAATAATAATAATAATAATAATAATAATAATAATAATAACAATAATGGATCCACTACAGAGGGGTCTCAAGCTTCCATGTCAGCTCCTGCCAACTTCGAAGGGAATTATTTTGCTTCTCTGACGTGAAGGTAAACTAAATCATGTTTACCCATATATGCCAAATCATTCTAGCCTTTGCATGCATTTTGTCCTCCTGGATGTCAAGGCCTCCACCAGTTTTCCTAATTTCAACCATTGCATTATCACTCGGCATTTTAGTTTCGCGAAACCATCCAAATTCACCATTTCCTCTATGGCACCACATGCCATGCACTGTACGATAGGGCAATTTTCTCTCACCTGTATTCAGAGTCAGACATTCGCACCCAGATAATATTATCGATCATTTATTGCCTCTAAAAAGTGGTCACCGTGGCTCAAGCGATAGCTTCCGCGACTCTGAGGCGTCAGGTCGAGGGTTCGCGCCCCGTCACGGTCTGAGGTTAGCAAGGTCATGCACTTAAAGTAACGATTACATCTGCCAAAACAAGTCCTTCGCTTGAAGGCAACCGTCCTAGCCCCTGGTAGAAAAGGGGATCCGTGACGTAAAGCCGGAACTTATCGCCTCTAAAAAGACGCATCACTAATCATTCAGGCACTACCGACTTCTTTCCTTCCAATCCCTGGAGTGACAACCCAGTCCCTTGATTAGCATTTCCTTTTATCTCCAACACCAAATACCAATTCTCAGGGGGTTCTCCAACCTGTATCATCTTGACCCTGCAACCTCGACATCTACTACTGACTGGAGATCAGTACTGGACTCGCTTCATGCAAGCTCTTAGTACTAATAAAAAAAAATGTTTCTAAGAATAATGTGTCATTAGTGATTTTCAATTAAATAGCTTTATGATACTTTAGACCGAGTAAAATGACATTCCTAATCGAGAAAAATATATTTAACTCTCTTCATCTATTAGCTTTGTCCGGATTTCTTAAATAGTGTAAACCTAGGATACCATATTGTTAGTTAGCTAGACACACACAAATGGATATCATAAACGCATCTGACGCGGTTCTGTGTATGACTAGGATCCCGTACGGGATCCTAGCAATACACAGAATCGCGTCAGATGCGTTTATGAAATCCATTTGTGTGTGTCTAGCTAACTAACAATATAGTATCCTAGGTTTACACTAATTAAGAACTCGGGCCAAAGACAGGATGATATATATAAAAAAGTCGTCAATAGCGATTATCAATGTAATTGCTTTATAATACTGTAGATAGAGTAAAACGACTACTGGGTCATTTATCTTCACATCAAGAAAAATATTTTATACTAGAGCAATGTTTTCAATGCCGATATTTTGATGAGACTATTATCAATATTTAATATCCTACTTACAACTCTGTCACGGGGAAAACACACACACACACACACTACGAAAAATACAACTTCTACTTGACGTATTACAATGTAAATGGTTCATTTTTATTCATTAACGAATAAAATTACTATGATATGTGTCAAAGAACAATTTGAAAACTCACGTAGTACTAAAAGAATAAGTTACTTGAAAAATCGGAAAATTAAGTAGATGAGGTTACCTCTCTCTCTCTCTCTCTCTCTCTCTCTCTCTCTCTCTCTCTCTCTCTCTCTCTCTCTCCTCTCCTCTCTCTCTCTCTCTCTCTCTCTCTCTCCTCTCTCTCTCTCTCTCTCTCTCTCTCAGCTACAAATTAAGTGTCACATTGAGGATACCTTTTATCCAGGGAACTAATAAGCAAAGAGCAAAATCTAATGCATGGTCTGAAGTTTCAATGTGAAAGGTAGTACAGAAGAGCGTTTTAAGGGAGAACCTCACCAAAGTAAATATTCAACTATAGAGGTGTCAAATTGACATTCTCTCTCTCCTTTTTAATTCATGGTTATAATAATCCTCTTCTTTCGTTGTGACACTTTCCCTCCAATAACTCTCTCTTTATATATATATATATATATATATATATATATATATATATATATATATATATATATATATATATATATATATATATATATATATATATTATATATAAATATATAAAATTGACTTTCTACAATCATTCTCTTTCCCCGTTGCTACATTTTCCATCCTATCCAAAATCAATATTTCAGGCAACTATAAAGCTTGGAATTTCTATTTTGTAAGCTAAAGGAGCCTATTTACATTCCATCAACCTTTTCCTGAAGGTCCAAGGGGGAAAGATCTCAACCTTTTACCCTTTTATTCTTTTTTTAAGGAAACTGAAAAGAAATGTAAAAATTACATGATACAGGAAGCGATTTCTGGATGGAACAATCTTTTTTTATATATTTTTAGAGAAACTTAATTAAAATGTATTTGAAATAGATGATACAGTCTACGTAGACTTCAGGTATTTTGTAAAGTTGACTAACCCTTAGAACTCTAGGTAAAGTTTAATAACCTTATAAATTGTCCGAACAAGTTAGGTTAGGTTTGGGTGGATTGAGATTTATTAGGTAGCTTAAGTTAGATGACTTGCCTTACCAGTATGAATAAGCCTAGAGCACCCTGGGGTTACTCTTCTTAACGAAATCAGAGTTTTGTATATGTGAGTAGCCTATACTGAAAGGTCAGCGTCACACTGAATGTGCTTTGATGAGAAGAGAGTAGTGGATTTCCTAGCGGACTCGAGGCAAAATATCGCGCCATCAATACAAATCGCGTTAAATGTGGCCGTTCCCTTAGTACGAGTGAAGCTGAGAGCCAGTGAGTATTAAATATTTTTTGAGCTTATACAAAAATCCCAATTTACAATAATAATAGCAGCTGACTTTTCAAGATATGAGAGCCATTCCGTAAGCACTTATATTTGAGCATTTAGCAAAGCCTATTTTACGTCAGAGACAGCTGACTTTTCGTTATATATTATCTTTCCTTTTTCTCAGAAAAACTATGACTCGGACTTCGCATGGGAAACATACACTCATCGCCCAAAACCAAAAATAGACCACAAGAAATTAAAGACCGCAAATTCTGTAGTCGAAAAGTTGTTGAAGTATAGACGCGAATAAAAGTTTGAGAAATAAAATCAAAAGATGGATTATTATTATTATTCTTATTATTATTATTATTATTATTATTATCATTATTATTAAGCAATAGTTTTCTCATTTCCTCTTCATTTTGGCTCATCATCTAATTATTTATATTTACCATTATACCTCTACAGTGGTAATTACTGAAATCATTAATGAAAGAAAAATTGCTTCTTGGACGTTAGCAAATTAATAGTCCCTAAAACGCTTAAATCTGGAGAATCTCTCTCTCTCTCTTTCCGCACTGTGAACTGAATTCACTATAGCTATTACAGTTGTGTCAGAGGGGGTGCAGTTGCTCCTTGGTAGAGTGCGCGAGTCGGAAAGCGACTAACGCGAGTCTGAGTCCAAAGAGGGGCACTGGGAAGGACATCCAGCCTTAATGCCTCATCTCCACCATGTCTTGGGTCCAAATAAGGAATCCGAATCCCATCTTTATATAAAACAATTTTCTAACCTAACCTAACCCTACCGGCTGGTTTAATTATTCATGTGATCCGAAGATTCTTATGAAATGTTCCGGTTGTTCCGGTTTTACGTCACGGACTCCCTTATCAACGAAGGGCTAGGACGGTTGCCTTCTTGCGAAGGACTTGTTTTGGCAAATGTAATCCTTACGCTGAGTGCATGCCTTTGCTAACCTCAGACCGTGACGGGGCGCGAACCATCGACCTGACGCCTCAGAGTCGGAGACGCTACCGACTGAGCCACGGCGACTACGAAGATTCTTATGAAATAAAAAAATAAAAAAATAAATGCAAAAATGAATCATTTTTATTTGGACTGAATGTAGTCTTGGCACCCAAACCATGAAATAAAACAGCATTCTAACTAACCTAACCGGATATTTATCAAGGTTGGGTCTTTGGGAAGAGAAACAGAGAGGAAAAGATTACCAGTCCCCTCCCTCCACCCCACTGAGTCGACTCCTACGACACGCACGGGAACACGTGGAAATTTTCGAGCCCCTTCTGCCACTATCATCCTAAAAATAAAACTTTCTCTCTTCGTCCTCTCCCCTCAGTAAAACAGATCAGAGCTAGATAACCTCAATATATCTTGTAAAGGGAAAAAAATATTTCATGATAATCATCTTTCACAATTCAATGGAGAGAGAGAGAGAGAGAGAGAGAGAGAGAGAGAGAGAGAGAGAGAGAGAGAGAGAGAGAGAGAGAGAGAGAGAATGAACATGGTACTGTATTGCAACAAAAAAAACAGTTCGTTTCGTAGAAGCCCAGATTGCTTAAGACAATCAGGGCAGTAAAAAAAAGTTTGGCCTTTTTCATATATGTAACACTAAAACAGTTCTGGAATTCATACTAAAATTAGAAGCCTGTTTACAGTCCTATATATACTACAACATAACTACCAAAATACTCGTAAACCAACACAAGTTTTTATGATAAAAAGCAAAGCAACACCGGAAAAGGAAAGTCTATCATATACTGTAGTACCTATCGTCAGTAGAACGTGACACAAATTTCGTTTTAATTA